>OX439483.1:300601974-300756216 GCA_949320155.1 Melangyna quadrimaculata
ATCCCGGGCTATGCCAAGGGATTAGGCGCTGTTGTTTATTGTATATTGTATATTGTTTTTTTTTTTTTTTTTTTTTTTTTTTATGGAACTTGTAGGAACCGCCGAACTATATTGCACGTGTTTAAAATAACGGCCTTTTGCATTTTCTCCAGCTCATCAACGAGATTTTCTTTTTCCATTTGTGAAACCAGGGTTTTTGTGATTACTCCAGTTGCCGAGATCACTATTGGTACGATGTTGACGCTTTCCGTGTGGTACATAGCTTTCATTTCATTGGCTAGTTCTGTGTATTTGCCAATTTGTGTGGCATATGTCGTTCGCAGGTTATGGCTTAGAGGGATTGCGACGTCGTAAATAGTGATCTTGTTAGCAGTCTTATCAAACACTACTATGTCCGGTCTGTTTGCTCTAATTATTTGGTCCGTTGTTATTGACCTATCCCAGTACATTTTGAAATCGTTGTTTTCCAAAACTGCAGGAGGATTGTACTTGTAATAGGGTTCGTTTATTTCTGCCAGCCTTAGGTTCTTAGCTATCCTCAGATGAACAATTTTGGCCACTTGATTGTGTCTTGTCGTGTAATCATGCGCTGCCAAAATTGTACATCCGCCTAATATGTGGTCTATTGTTTCTGAGGAGGCTTGACATTTCCGGCAAAGATCATTCACCATTTCTTCGTTAAGCACTGTTTTCCTGTAGTTTTTAGTGGCAATAACTCTGTCCTGTATTGAGACAATTTGTGTGGCATATGTCGTTCGCAGGTTATGGCTTAGAGGGATTGCGACGTCGTAAATAGTGATCTTGTTAGCAGTCTTATCAAACACTACTATGTCCGGTCTGTTTGCTCTAATTATTTGGTCCGTTGTTATTGACCTATCCCAGTACATTTTGAAATCGTTGTTTTCCAAAACTGCAGGAGGATTGTACTTGTAATAGGGTTCGTTTATTTCTGCCAGCCTTAGGTTCTTAGCTATCCTCAGATGAACAATTTTGGCCACTTGATTGTGTCTTGTCGTGTAATCATGCGCTGCCAAAATTGTACATCCGCCTAATATGTGGTCTATTGTTTCTGAGGAGGCTTGACATTTCCGGCAAAGATCATTCACCATTTCTTCGTTAAGCACTGTTTTCCTGTAGTTTTTAGTGGCAATAACTCTGTCCTGTATTGAGACAATGAATCCTTCAGTTTCCGCGAAAAGCTGTCCCCGCTTCAACCAGAGGTTTGTGTATTCGCGGTGTATATTTTCTTCTTCCAGTATTTTCCGGTGTGTTCCATGGAGGCTTTTGTTTTTCCAAGCTTCTAGTAGAGCTGCATTGGTTTGCACGTTTGATGGAGTTTCGTACACTTGTGAGCGGAGGTTAAGGGGTGTGTGGTTTTTGTCTGCCAGGCACACTGTTCTTATGAGGCAGGAACTTTGGGATTTTGTTAGGAAATAGGCCCTGAGGTTGCAAATCTGGCTGTGGTGCAGCCGGGCGACGTCAATGAGCCCTCTGCCTCCTTCGCACCGCGGCAGGATCATTCTTTCGACTGCACTTTTAGGATGGTGATAACGGTACTTAGTCAAATTGGTTCTGATTGACCTCATGATGTTGTTCAAGTCAGTATCAGACCATTTAACTATTCCAAATGAGTAGGTCAATATTGGGATTGCCCAGGTGTTGATGGCCTTAAATATGTTTCCAGCATTCAATTTGGACTCAAGAACAATTTTTTGTCTTCGGTTGAATTGTTTGATAAGTCCTTGCTTAATTGCCGTGTCACTAATTCCTTTTAACTGGATGAGTCCCAAATATTTGTATGTTTCGCCGTCAGATAGGTTGGATATGACGTTTTCCTCATCTATACGGTATCCAATATCATCGTTTTGGACTTTTCCTTTCTTAAGATGGACGATCTTACACTTGTCCAATCCGAACTCCATGTTTATGTCATCACTGAAGCGCTTTACAGTATTCAAAAGTCTATGGACTTTCTCTTTCCCGTTTGCGTAAAGCTTCAAATCATCCACATAGAGCAGATGGTTGAGTGTTTGAGGACCCGTTTCGGCCTTGATGGTGAATCCGATGTTTATTGACTTGAGAAGATTACTCAATGGGTTTAATGATAGGCAGAACCATAAAGGACTGAAAGCATCTCCTTGGAGGATTCCTCTTCTGATGTTGACTATGGTGCCTGTTCTACCTCCAAGATGCAGTGTTACGCACCACTTTTCGCTGATGACTTTCAGGAATCTTCTTGTCTTTGGGTCAATTTTATATATATCTAGCACATCATGTAAATAAGAATGAGGGACTGAGTCGAATGCCTTCTTATAGTCCACAAATGCCATACTTAAGTTCCGTTTTCCTTGAAGCGCTTGGCGGACTGCAACTGAGTCGACGATAAGCTGCTCTTTACAGCCTTGTGACTCCTTGGCACAGCCTTTTTGTTCTTCAGTCACAATATTGTTGTTTTCGCAGTGGTTGTATATTCGGTTAGTAAGTATTTTCGTGAGGAGCTTATAGATCGTAGACAAACATGTGATGGGCCGATATCCTGATGGGTTTGTAGTTAGGCTGCCCTTTGGGAGAAGGAAGGTGTTCCCCTGCATAAGGAATCCAGGCATTTGTTCAGGTTCATCGAGCCAAATATTGAAATGCATAGCTATAAGTCTGTGGAGGACCGGGAGTTTTTTGATCCAGATGTTTTGTATCTTATCGGGCCCAGGTGCCTTCCAGTTGCTGACAAGTCTTATAGCTGCTGTCACTTCCTCCTCAGTAATAGCATGCGGTGTCATCTCAGTTATGCTTTCACTTCTGAATCGTTCATTAACTAACCAGTCTGCTTCTCGTTCATGGGTTTCTGGCCTGTCCCAGATTTCTTTCCAGAAAGATGTAGCTTCTTCCATGCTTGCAATTTCGTGATTGGTTTCATTTACATTTGACTTACATGAATCCCTGTAGAAGTTTCTTTCATTCATCGAAAAACGTCTATTCTGGTTCTTTCTTTCTCTGGATTTTTCGTACCTGGCAAGTCTCTTGGCTGAAGCTGCTGCGTTTTCCGATCCTTTATCTCAATAATTTCAGCAGATGTTGGTGGAAAGTATTTTGGTGTGGGAAATAGGGTTTTAATCTGTTTTTTTACTTTTTTGGATCTGCATCCAGCAAGAAACGCAACGAGTCTACCTAAGTCTGCTCTGAGTTTTCCGATCTTATTTTGCAGGCGTCTTTCCCAGTATGGTATTTTTGGTATCTTCGCAGGAATTTCTTGTTGTGTGTGGTTTACCTTCTTTCCTAGGGTTTTGGTGACAGCGACTGCAGACGCGTGCAAAAGCAAGTGGAGTTTTTCAAAGCTGGTTTCATCCGCTGCATGTTGTGTTTATTATTATTATTATTATTATTATTATTATTATTATTATTATTATTATTATTTCATGTAATATTATTAGCTAAAGATTATAATGTAGTTTAGGTATTATGTAAGGTATTATTATTTCAGGTGGGTATTATTGTTTTAAAGTATTCTTATTGTATGTATGGTTATTGTATGTAGTATTATTTTAGGTTTTATTTTTTTTTAGGTATTAGAATTTTAGGCATTATAATTTTAGGTATCTTAATTTTAGAAATTATTATTTAGGTATTATTTTATAATGTGGTCAGGGTTGCCACTCTTCTTAATATTAGGATTATTTATTTTTTTTGTTTTTATAGGTGCCGTTTCCTACAGTTGGTAAGGTTACAGACAGGAATGGGAAGTATCAGCTGGTTAGAATTTTAATTGATTCTGGGTCACAAGTGTCATTCGTCACTGAGTCTTGTGTCCAGAGACTTGGACTACGTCAAACAAATGCTCGCACACCTATAAGTGGAATTGGCTCAACCAGCGCAGGGAGATCTAGGGGTCTAGTTTCAATGGTTATTGCTTCTTGTTATGACACTTCTAGTATCTCATTAGATAGTTTTATTCTGGTAAAGTAACTTCAGCACTGCCTGCTGTTTCGTTTGATACCAAAGATTGGAATTACATGTCTTAGCTGCAACTGGCCGATCCATCATTTAATCATTCGAGTTCGGTAGATATATTGCTTGGAGCAGATAAGGTTTGGGAAGTTCTTCAGGCAGATGTGGTAAAAGGAGCTTATGGCCAGCCAGTAGCACAAAAAACTATGTTTGGTTGGGTCTTAGCAGGTCAATTATTACCCAAAACTGAACCATCCATAAAGGCTCATCACACCATTCTTGACATTGATTCTACGTTGCAGAAGTTTTGGACAATTGAAAAAGTGGATCCAAAGTCGTTTATGGTAAAAGAAGACAAGGCAATAGAGGAACATTTTATTAAAACTCATAGAAGAGATGAAGTTGGAAAATACATCGTGAACCTTCCTTTTAAAAGCACTCCGAATTTCTCTGAAACCATCGGTGGTGCAGTTTCTCGGTTAAAGGCTATGGAAAGGAAGTTTTTGAAAAATAATTCACTTATCGAGCCTTACTCCTTATTAATGGAAGAATATCTGGCGTAAGGGCATATGCATAGAATTCCATCTTCTGAAATTTCAAAGCCAAATGTTTTTTACTTGCCACATCATGCGATTCTTAAGCCAGACAGTGCCACAACAAAGCTTCGCGTTGTTTTTGATGGTTCATTAAAGGATAACAACAGTGTTTCTCTGAATGATTCATTGACGGTAGGTCCACCTATTCAACGTAACCTGTTTTCAGTATGTTTGAGATTTCGTCGGCATATATTTGTCTTTACGGCTGACATTGTAAAGATGTTTCGCCAAATTTGAGTTGCAGATGAAGACAGGGACTACCAACGGATCGTCTGGCGAAAATCAAGTAATGATCCAAATGAACATTTTCGCCTGGGAACATTAACCTATGGAACTGCAAGTGCTCCCTATTTATCGGTTCGGGTTTTAGAACAATTGGCGTACGATTATAGAGAAGAATGTCCAATCGCTTCAAAAATTGTTCTACATGACTTTTACGTCGATGATGTCGTGACGGGCGGAGAATCGCTTTCTGAGGCAATTTTGAGAAAAAAGTGTTTGATAGATTTGCTTTCTAAAGGTGGTTTAGAACTTAGTAAGTGGCAAAGTAATTGTACAGAGTTGCTTTCAAAAACTGACTCCGTCCAAAATGAAAACGTTTCACTTAACAAAGACTCTGAGTGGGTAAAAGTTCTCGGGTTGAATTGGAATTCAAAATTAGATTGTTTGTCGTTTCGCCTACATCCGACCGAAAACTGTGAATCCCCTACAAAACGCCAAATTTTAAGTGACGTTGCATGATTTTTTGATCCCCTCGGTTTCCTTTCTCCCTCGGTAATTCAACTTAAAATCCTTCTTCAAGAATTATGGCATCAAAAACTTGATTGGGACGATTGCCTCCCAGATTTAATCGCGAACAAACCGAGAAGAACTGCCATTTTTTACTAAAATTAACATTCCTCGTACAATTGGAAATATCGACTCCCAATTCCAATTACATGGTTTCTCAGATGCCTCATCATCCGCGTGCGCCGCCGTGATCTATTCGCGTCAAATTTTGCCAAATGGAGACATAAAAACGAACATCATGGCCGCAAAAACTCGGGTGGCTCCAATTAATCAATTAAGTATTCCACGTTTAGAATTGTGTGGAGCCTTATTGCTCACAAGATTGCTCGTTGCCGTTCAAAATTCCCTAAAAATGACATTTTCGAACGTATTCGCGTGGTGTGATTCGCAGGTTGTTCTTTCCTGGTTGTCTTCTCCTTCTCGTCGTTGGGATGTTTTTGTTGGAAATAGAATTTCTGAAATTCTCAACACTATACCTCGAAACAGGTGGTTTCACGTGAAATCGGAAGAAAACCCAGCAGACTGTGCTTCGCGCGGTATAGCACCTTCGAAACTAGTGAATCACCCGATCTGGTGGAACGGCCCTCATTGGCTTGGTAAAAATGAAGATGACTGGCCTATTGTTAAAACTTTTGAGGAACACCCAGATTGTAAGCAAGAGGAGAAAAAGCAAGTTCAAAAATCGCTTTTGGTAGTAAACACTCGTCCGCATCATATTGAATACATTTAAAATCGAATATCATCATGGTTTCGTCTGATACGCGTCTTAGCTTTTATGACTCGATACGTTTTAAAATGTATCATGAACCAGTCAAACGCTTATTCGTTTCATCTTATTGCTTCAGAAATCTTCAGGGCGAAACGCGACATCATAAGATGGGTACAAAATGCACACTTTGGGAAAGATATAGCTTATTATAAGTTACATGGACACTTTAGCCAAAATTGCAAGATAGTTAATCTAAATCCATTTCTAGATGATGACCAAATATTGCGTGTTGGTGGAAGACTCCAAGAATCAAATATTTCGTTCAATGCAAAGCATCCCATCATTACGAAGTGACTATCATACGAAGTGACGAAACTGATTGCAAAAGACGCACATGAACGACATCACCACCCAGGAGTTTCAACATTGTTCACCATACTTCGCCAAGAGTACTGGATCATGGGTTGCAGAAACCTACTTCGCAAGATAAAGATTGCAACGAATGTTTTAGGCAGAAAAAACTGACCACAACACAAATAATGGGTAATCTTCCAGCGCAAAGGATTCAACCTATCAGGCCATTCACCCATTGCGGTTGTGACTACGCGGGACCAATTTTAATCAAAACCAAAATCGGCAGGAAGACAAATGTAGCCAAAGGCTACATTTCATTGTTTGTATGCCTCTCAACAAAGGCCATACATTTGGAGCTAGTCAGTGATTTGACCACGGAAGCATTTATTGCAGCGCTTCGTCGATTCGTTTCACGTCGTGGTAAGCCATCACACATGTACTCAGACAATGCTACAAATTTTCGCTGATCTGCTAGAGAACTCACAGAAATGCACCAACACACTCTGTCTGAAAAACATAACTCCATAGTTGCAGAATCACTTGCTCGCGATGCTATTACATGGCATTTCATTCCCCCTTCCGCACCACATTTCGGTGGTTTGTGGGAGGCGGGAGTAAAATCTGTTAAGCAACACCTTCGTCGTGTGATAGGTTCTGACATTCTTAACTTTGAAGAATTGTACACCCTTTTAACCCAAATTGAATCACTTCTTAATGCTCGTCCTTTATTTCAAACTTCTGATAATGACTTAGACGTATTAACTCCAGCTCATTTCATTTTAGGTGAGTCATATTCGGCGGTTCCTGAACCATCACTTGAACTAGTTCCACAAAACCGACTATCCTCATGGCAGGCCCTACAAAGAAAATTACAAGGCTATTGGAAGCGTTGGAGTATGGACTATTTGACAGCATTGCAACATCGACCTCGCTGGACAAAAACTCAAAAAGATCTTCAGTTAAATGACTTGGTAGTTATCAAGGATTCCAACCAACCACCAGGAAAATGGGCTTTAGGGCGCGTTATTTATGTACATCCAGGCAAAGACGGTCATATTCGAGTCGTAACACTAAAAACATCAACAGGCAATCTCGTACGGCCAATACACAAACTGGCTTTACTTCCTATGAGCTGAAACTATTTTCCCGGGGGGCGGCGGAATGTTTAAGAATATTTAATCTTTTTTCATCAAATATAATTAATTCAATTTATCATTAAATCATTTATTTAAATTACTAGTGTTATTAATAACCCACTTTGTATAATTTACCCTATAACTAGTCAATACTCTAAAATCTAAATCAATTATTTTACATACTCTTTCTGTATCATTTATTATATTATATGTATAACACTTTTGGGTTTAAGCTATAATATATAATTTACCCTATAACTAGTCAATACTCTAAAATCTAAATCAATTATTTTACATACTCTTTCTGTATCATTTATTATATTATATGTATAACACTTTTGGGTTTAAGCTTCTCTTGTGCTCAAACACTCGTTCACTTGGATTACGACTTGCAAACAGATAAGTACCTTGAATTAAAAATTATATTGTATAAGTTGAAAATTATTTTTATTCTGGTAATTTGTAAATTTATCTGGTGCCCTTTCGTAAAGTGCTGTTCCTTCGCTATCTGTTGGGTTTACATTTATTCCTAAACACACCATCAAAGACATCAATGAACCAACCGCTTCTCTATAAGGGAAAACTCCAGATTTGTTCGCTTACTCATCCTTCGAAAATTTTATTCCAGGCTCTGCGGGTATAGAAACAGGTGAACAATTAGCATGATTGAAACGATTTAAAATTTTATTTGTATAAATGCTTTGATAGATTTTGAGAGTTCCTTTATCTCTATCTCTTTTAATTTGCATTCCTACGAAAAATTCGGCTTCTCTGAAAGTAATATCAAATTCTTGATTAATGTTATTTAACAGTTGCTTTATAAATAAAATATTATTTCCACATATGAGCCCATCATCTACATAAAGAGCTAAGTATGTAGTAGATTCATTAGACTTACAAACAAATATACATGGATCAGCTCTTGATTGTTCTAGTCCATATCGCATCAGAAATTCAACAATCCTTTTGTTCCATTGCCTCGATGCTTGCTTAAGCCCATATAAGCTTTTATTTAATAAACAGATTTGATCACCATCTTCAAACCCATATGGTTGCTCCATATAAATACGTTCTTCTAAGCTGCCATGCAAGAATGCCGTCTTGACGTCGAACTGATAAATTTCAAGATTATGTGCCGCTGTTATTGACAACAATATTCTTACAGAATCGTATCTAACGACCGGGCGAAAGTCTCTTCGAAGTCGATGCCATACTTCTGTGAGCATCCTCTTGCGACCAATCTCGCTTTATATTTATCTATCGCACCGTCTGCCTTATACTTAATTTTAAACACCCATCTGTTAGTTATAACATGTTCTTGTTGCGTTCTTGGGACTAGCACCCAGGTTTCGTTGCTTTCCAGTGCGTCGATCTCTTCATTGATTGCATCTAACCACTTTTGCGAATCTTTGGCTTTCATGGCTTCCTCCAGCGCCTTCGGCTCCAGCTCACATGCACAAACTTCGGCCACAATCAGCTTTTCCTCAGACAACTCTTCGTAATTCGGCCTTGGACCTTGCCTAATTTGATATGGACTTCTAGGAGTTGGGAGCCTTGGATTTTTGTAGGTTCTCTTAGTCTTTTCAGATCTACCATCATCCTGCAAATCATATGTTTCATTTTGTAAAGTTGGCTTAGTTGAATCACAGTTTTCAACTATTTCGTGAAGCCTGGGTTGTGCCTCATTGAATATTACATCCCTTCTGATAAATATTCTTCTACCAGCAGGATCGAAAATTCTATATGCTTTGCTCTCCTGGTTATAGCCAATCATCAGACACTTCATTGAATTTTTCTCCCATTTAGTTAGATGCTCCTTTGGAATATGAATATATACCTCGCTGCCAAAAATTCTAAGATTTTTCACCGAAGGTTTGGAGCCAAACCACTTTTCATAAGGCGTTACCCCTGCAATTATATGCGATGCTGTCCGATTTCTCAGATAAACTGCGGTATTTGTTGCATCTGCCCAAAGATACAAGGGAAGTTGTTTTTCGTGTAGCATTGATTTTGCACTCTCAATTATTGTTCTGTTCTGCCTCTCGATGAAACCATTCTGCTCTCGGGGTCGAAACTTCATGTTTAATTCCTTTCTTCAAAAGAAAACCTCGAACAGACTCGTTGCTAAATTCCAATCCCCCGTCCGATCTCAAGCGCCTGATGGTGTGTCCATGAGCTTCAACTTCTGTATAAAACTTCATAAGGTTAACCAACACATCTGTTTTGTTTTTTATAAAGAAAACATAGCAATATCTTGAAAAATCATCTTTAAATAACATAAAATAATTAGCACCACCAATTGATGAAATGCTCATCTTACCGCAGAGACAACATGACAAATTTCACCAGGAATACTAGACCGCTTAGCTCCTGACTTTGGAAAAGCCTGACGATGTTGCTTGCCATAAGCACAGCCTGCACAAAATGAGTTTTCACTTGACATATGATTGATTTTAAGATCGTCTACAACTGCTTTGTTGCTCATTTCTCGAAGTGTCTTGAAATTGACATGACCTTAACGCTCGTGCCACAGCATTAACGTACTTGACGATGCAACGTTTAGTTGAGCTGTTTCTAATGGCACCAAGTTCATCTTATATAACCTGTCACCTTATATAACGCACACCATCCGCAATAACTTTCTGATTTTTCATGAAGACGACACGTTGAGCACCTTTTTCGAAAATAATTGTCATACCTTTTTCTGCAGACCTTGAAACAGATATAAAATTACGCCCAAGATCTGGAACAAAAAGAACATCTTTAATTGTTGCATTGATGCATTAGCATCTTTCAAATTTAAAACATGCACGTCAACGTCACCAATCCCGTCCACCCTAAACTTTCGGCCATCTCCAACTCGCAATTCGCATTTTCCTTCCTCAAATGGAATGAAACTCGTGAACCACTCCCTCTGAAACGACATGTAGTCTGTAGCTCCGGAATCCGCATACCAGATGTTCCTTATCTTAGCTTGAGTTGTTGCTGATTGCAAGATGAACAAATGAGACATTACATCAGAAACTGACACCTGTAAACTTGGATTTGTTTTGTTTGGTTCTCTCCGACTAAGAGCATGACGATCATTCTCGTTTTGGTGGCTATCAACTTTGTTTTGTCGATCTCGCTGACGTTTAAAACACTCTCTTAACCAATGCCCTTGCTTTTGGCAATAATTGCATTTACCTGGTCTCTGTTGTTTGTTATCATTATTTGATGCTTTTGAATTCTTACGTCTGAATTTGCTGCTGCTGGCTGCATAAGCTGCTCTAGCTGTTATGTTGTCATCTTCATTATTTGTTCGAAGATTGATGAGGGACTCTTCATTGACTAAGTGATCAGTTAAACGTTCAAGGCTTTGATCAGCACGTGGCACTGCATACCACGCGGTTCTAACATGATCGAACTTACTTGGTAGACTACTGAGAATCTTTACAATGACCACTGGTTCTTTTTGCTCAAGATTCATGTCTTTCAAGCGCTGCGTGAGTGATGTGACTCTGGCTACGTAATCAGCCATGCATTCTTCCTCTTCTAGTTTGCAGTTAATAAACTTCTCAAGAAGTACTTGAGCTGACTGCTCACTTCTTTCAGAATGAACAGTTTTCAATTTGGACCATATTTGTGCAGCGGTAGTGCAGTCCGTTAGATATTTTAATTTCTCTAACTCTATACCCCTCATAATAAATGCTTGTGCTTCAGCATCTTTGTCATCCCAAACTTGACTGTTGGTAATTGGTCTTGCAGTTGTTCCTAATATGTACAATTTGAGTTTATTTTCAGTCATATAAATTTCCATCTGTCGTTGCCACAGCTGGTAATTCTGCCCGTTGAAACGATGAATGTGGTAAACTTTTGATTCAGCCATACTAAACGCTGGTGACTCTGGAGCTTGAATATCGAAGTTATTTTGATAAATCCCTTTCCCTTCTAATGTTTGGTCCGAAAGGCTTGTATCGCCAATTGCAGAATTGTCCGTAGATAATGTATCACTGGTTTTGCCCGTTTCCATGTAAAAACAAAATGTGCTTATTTATTGTACAATGGATATGCGAATATCTGGGCCCATAACCTTTTGTGAATAAATAAATACACTTTTGAATAAAAGGCAACAAACCAATAAGATAACTCAAGTTGAAATTTATTATTGAAGATTAAAGATTTCAAAGTTATTTAAAGATTATAAAATTTGACTTATCTGTTCAAGATTTCAAGGAAGACGAAAGTTTTAGATATATAAAGGAAATGACAAGTTTAAAAAGAAAATTGACATTTATGATTTGAAATCGTTCAGCTCAAATATGTTTATGGGGATGTTGCATTTTGTTGAAAGCGATATTTCCAACACATGCTACTAAGGCATAACACTGGTAGTGTTTTGTATTGTGAAGTTTTATTGGGGCCTAAACTCAATATCAGCATAGATAACTGTCTGATTTGGTTTTTAAAGTTTTTTTTCGTAATGGTGGGTGAATTTAGGGTCGATATTAGCAACATTCGGGGGCTGAGAAAGAATTTCTGTGCAGTGTACGTACATACTGTAAAAAACAGGCCAGCAGTCTTGGCACTAAGTGAAACCCAGGTAGGTGAAAATTCTGATTACTCCGAATTCAGCCTACCTGGTTATAGCTTAGTGCCTTAGCACTGTGCAAGTCATAATAAAGGGTAGTAAGAACCCCTTTAGTGCGCGGCATGTTTAAAAAAAAAATGGTCTCGCAATATATGTACGTAATGATGTGGCTTATCAGCTTCAACCACAATATGGCCCTTGTTTAAATACAAACTTTAACTTCATGTGGTTAAAATTCACCGTCAATAAGCACATCATACATACATGTTTCATTTATCGTAGCCCAAGTTTGGATAGTAATTCGACTTCTAACGAATTCGATGAGCTGTCCGATTCAATCCTGAGAAATGTTTCCCATTATCCGCACAGGAAATCGTTGTTACGGGCGATTTCAATGTACAGAATTCTTCGTGGCTACGCTATTCTGGTCAGACAACACCCGAAGGAAGGTATGTCGAGATTTTTGCTGAGTTAAACCACCTGACTCAGCTTGTTGACGAGCCTACTCGGATTCCTGACGTTGCAGGTCAAATCGCCAACACTCTAGACTTGTTCCTTACCTCTGACCCAAATAAATACACTATTAGTGTATTATCTCCTCCAGGCTCATAAGACCATTGTGTTATATCTGCGAATTTCTCGTGCCACCAAATCACAGTTAAAGAAAAAAAAACCCAAAGAGAACCGTTTGGCAATACGAGAAAGCCAACTGGGACGGTCTCAATAATTTCTTCAAGAGCTTTAACTGGTCACTATGCTTCCTCGATAGTGATGTTGACGCCAGTGCAGATATGATTACAAACTTGATTCTTTGTGGAATGAGAAATTTTATCCCGAATAGGGTGAAATCTATCAAACCCAAAGAAAACTCATGGTTTGATTCGAGCTGTAAAGAGGTTATTAGGGTTAGAGAAGTAAGCTTCCGATGTTATAAAGCCAACCCTACTGAGGAAAACCGGAAAAAGTTTCAACAAGCTAGAAAGACCTGTAACGTTCATATTCGAAGAACCAAATTTTTACATGATCAAAAATTACGGCAAAAAATACTACAATGTCCCAAAGGTAATCATTTGTAAAAAACATACGAAGTACCACCTCGTCCTCGGTTCCAACGCTCGTCTTCAATGATACTCCCTTTGTCAGCTCGCAAGATAAAGCCAATTTGCTTGCAGCACATTTTGCTGTTAATTCGACGCTGCCAGAAAGTGTTATGACTCCTCCTGTACTTGAGAGCGTAAATGATTTTATGGGACAAATCTTCTTTCGCACTCCTGCAGTTGCTAGAGTTCTAAAGGATCTCGATGTACACAAATCCGCTGGCCCGGATAGTAACCCTCCCATTGTTCTGAAGACGTGTTCTTCAACGCTAGCAAAACCACTGCGTAAGCTTTTCCATCTGTCCTACTCTACTGGTCTCTATCCGAGTGGATGGAAAGCAGCATTTATCCAGCCTGTTCCTAAAAAAGGCGTATCTTCTTCACCCTCTAACTATCGACCAATTGCACTTACGTCCCTTCTTTCCAAGGTCATGGAAATGCTGATTAATTTCCAGCTCAAGAAATATCACGAGGAACGAAAGCTTCTTAATGACCGGCAGTACGGCTTTAGTAGCAATAGGTCCACTGATGATCTGATGGTATATCTCACCGAACAGTGGAATAAATCTTTACATCGTTTTGGAGAAAGTAAGATTATTACACTTGATATTTCAAAAGCGTTTGATAGAGTTTGGCACCAAGCTCTCTTATCGAAAATGCGCGCATTTGGTTTCTATGAATCTCTTCTTCGTTGGATTAGAAATTACCTTTCGGACCGTTCAATACAAGTCGTATTGGACGGTTTCAAGTCTGAAATCCACAAAATAAATGCTGGTGTGCCCCAGGGCTCCGTTTTGTCTCCGACTCTCTTCTTTATTTTTATAAATGATCCTTTGTCTGAAACTTCTAGTCCATTAAACTGTTTTGCTGACGATAGTACGCTCAGCTTCTCATATTCGTTTACAGATTCTCATCCATGTCCTTCGGATGTGGAACTTGAACGGCAGCGTATGATAAGCTCACTAAATTCTGATCTCAACAGCATTGTCCAATGGGGAATCAAAAACCGCGTAGAATTTAATGCTTCTAAAACTCAATGTTGTCTACTGTCGTCCAAGCGAAACCCACCCCCAATGCCGCTATCCATGGGCGGCACTTGCATCGAGGAAACCGAACAGCTCTCAGTTCTCGGTATGTGTGTCACAGACCACCTTTTGTGGAATGACCACATATTTGATGTCGCCAAAAACGCTGCTAAATGTTTAGGTTTTCGCCGTAGATGCAAGAAGTTTTTTTCCCCTTCTGATCTGGCTGTGATCTACAAAGCCTTTATTCGTCCAAAACTTGAGTACAATTCTCATGTCTGGGCAGGAGCTCCAAAAACTCACTTGAGTTTGTTGGACAGAATTCAAAGGAGAGCTTTAAAAATGATAGGCGAAAGATCTATAACAGAAACAATTACATCTCTCGAACACCGCCGTAATGTTTCGTGTCTTTCTCTATTTTATCGCTATTATTATAATCAGTGTTCTAGTGAAATAGCCAGTTGCGTTCCCCCCCTTAAAAAAATCAACCGTAATACTCGCGCTTCTAGGAATGCCCATCAGTTCACCCTCGAGTCCAACTTCGGATGTACTGTAATGTACAGAGATTCTTTCTTCAGTCGCACCACACGAATGTGGAATGCTTTACCTGACTCGACTTTCCCCTCCCATTTCGATGTGCAAACGTTCAAAACCAATGTGCATCAGTATCTCCTTCTTAATCCTCTCCTACTTACCTAATCGCTCGTGCTGTGTTAAAAACATTTTAAGGGTAGCCAGAACCCCTTTTGCGCGCGTAGAATATAAAAAAAAAGCCCGTAGGCCTCCCGGTTTACTCTCTCAGCAGCTCTTGTTCGAGCCTGCAGCATTGCCTGGTAGGCCTCGTCCTTAGCTGCATGCGCTAGCCGGCACTCTTCATCGAACCAGGGGTTTTGTTGTATTCGCCTCGTGAAACCCAGCACAGCAGAGGCGGCACTTCTGATGGCTTGCTGACAGTGTTCCCAGTGCTCCTCTGCACTTGATGCTAGTGGCGGACCTCCGGAGAGATTAAGAGTTACGTGGTCTGCAAAAGTTCTGGCGGTCTTTTGCGATTTAAGCTTCTCGACATCGAATCTTTTCACAGCATCTGCTCTGCGTTGTCGCGTCATGGATATCCGCATACGTAGTCTAGCTCCCACCAGGTAGTGATACGAGTCAATGTTGGCTCCTCGGAACGTTCGGAAGTTCAAGATACTGGAAGCACGTCTCGCGTCTATCGCAACGTGGTCGATTTGGTTGACGGTTAGTTGAATACGCGACCGCCAGTTCTCCTTGTATATATTGAGATGTGTGAAGTAGGTGTTCGAGATGATGACATTTCGCCCCGCCGCAAAGTCTGCTAGCCTGTGTCCGTTGCCGGAAGTTTCGTCGTGTAGGCTGTGTCCTCCGACTATCGAACCAAAGATGCTCTCCTTTCTGAATCTTGCGTTGAAGTCACCAAGAATGATCTTCACGTCGTACTTCGGGCACATATCATACGTTGTCTCCATCCCATCGAACTTCCTGGATGGCTGTTACGTCATCCTTAATCCTGTCAAGGTTCTCCACTAATTGTTCGGCTCCACGTGTTCTGTATAAGGACAGGACGTTCCACGTGCAGATCCGAAATTCATTGTCCTTGTTTCGTTTGCTGGGGTCGTCAACTTTAAAATCATCCACATCCGAGGCTTGTTGTTGTTTCGGAACAACTTTTTTTTAAGTGGTAGGGAAGTTACCTCGACGCACAACCCCCGACCCGGAGGACCAGACCATTCGTATAACTCCAAGAGTAGGTAGCCGGATAAAACGCTCCTTATAGGCCTGAGCTACAAATATGTCGTAGTAGCCCATATGTAGGAAACGTTGCATAATAAATAAAAACAATCATGTTAATAATAATAATAACCATAATAATACCTACCATAATAATATCAAAAAATAAACATACCTACAATTAACAAGATACCTAATATAATAATACCTTAAATATAAATACTTGCCTACAATAATAATACCTACAAATATAATACCAACATACCTATAATACCTACAATAATAATATCTGAAATAACTTAAATACCTATACCTAATAATAATGATAATAATAATAATAATAATAATAATAATAATAATAATAATAATAATAATAATAATAATAATAATAATAATAATAATAATAATAATAATAATAATAATAATAATAATAATAATAATAATAATAATAATAATAATAATAATAATAATAATAATAATAATAATAATAATAATAATAATAATAATAATAATAATAATAATAATAATAATAATAATAATAATAATAATAATAATAATAATAATAATAATAATAATAATAATAATAATAATAATAATAATAATAATAATAATAATAATAATAATAATAATAATAATAATAAATCCTGCTAATAATAATAATAACCCTTATTATACCCACCATAATAATATCTACATACATATATAATACTTACAATAATAATCTCTGAAATAAAATACCTACTTTAATAAAACTTAAAATATAAAATACCTACAATATAACCATACCTACATACCTATCATAATACCTACAATAATAATACCTACATGACTATATACTACCCACTACAATAATACCTAAAATATAAATAACAATAGCTACAATAAAAACACCTTGAATATAAATACTTACCTACAATAATAATACCTAAATACCTATATAATACTTACAATAATAATATATCAAATCAATATAAATACCTATAATAATAATAATAATAATAATAATAATAATAATAATAATAATAATAATAATAATAATAATAATAATAGTAATAATAATAATAATCATAATAATAATAATAATAATAAAAGTAATAATAATAATAATAATAATAATAATAATAATAATAATAATAATAATAATAATAATAATAATAATAATAATAATAATAATAATAATAATAATAATAATAAGCGCCCAGACTATAATTATAATATATGTACCTAAGTACATCACATTATATCATAGTTAAGACAATTGTCAACGGTTACATTTTTTTTTGTGTTGAAAAAAATGTACCTCCACTCCACATAGAGTACCTACCGTTTTGACATGATCTGATCACCAAGTAAGACCGCTAAACTTCGGTGCCGCTAAACTTTGGTGGCCTGATGAGTGACGTCAACGATATTTTACGATTCTTAATTTCGCTGCTTAAGGACCGGTAGTTTTAGGAGGACAAAAAAAAAACTACAAGAAAAAGGGCGGAGCTTAACACTGACTAGGCAATGAAAGTTCGTGCGATTAGCCAAAAAGTCAGTTGATGGATATTAGCTAATTAGTTCGGGTCGAGAAATAAAATTAGAATTTTAACTCACTGTTGGAAAAAAAAAAACAAAGTCGTATAAAGTTATATACCTAATCACGCGTTATAAAAATTAAAAACGAGTATTAGTATTAGACTTAAATTGAAAATTTATTATACCTCTACAAAAAAAAAAATCTTGAAAAAGAAAAGTAAATGAAAAAAAAAAAAAAAACAAAACAAAAGAAAAGAAAAATCGTGTTTGCCAAAAAAGTGATTAAATTAGGTGCAATACCTACCTCGTGGCTCCCTAATATAAAATACCACGATATATATAGGTATACTTATAAATATCTGAAACGAAAAGTTAAAAAAAAAAAAACTTACCTATAATTAAAAACTGTGTACCCACAATCGACCAAAGAAACAAAAAAAATGTACCTACATATGGTGCCTGCATAACTTAGTGAAAACCAAAAAAAAGAACATTTACCCTAAGCCCGACTACTAGTATTATAGTTTAAGGTTATCCTAGCCAACTAGCTTAATTTTCTAAACCCCAAAATAAGAATAAAATAAAGAAACTTACACCTACCTACCATATACTTACCTTACCTGGAAAAAGTATAATACCTACAACAAAAAAAAAAAAAAATAACATTACTAATAATAACATTACTTACCTGCAAATACCTACCTACATCAATCTGGAGTAACTACCTTCCTGTGGACATCGATATAAAATTTTACTTACCTGCTGAGTTAAATCTGGAAACCTGAAAAAAAACGGAATACCTACCTGAGACCTCATCACCCTATATCAGAATTTTCCTGTGTCCAGTGTGTTCCCCTATACCTACCCCTCTTTCTTTTTAAATTCCTCCGTGGGCCTCCCTTCCTAATGTGTGAAGAGTGTTGTTAATGTTTTAGATTTAAGTTTATCAAAATTGTAAATATATCAAAACTATACAGTGTGGTCAAGTTAGTTACACCTAGAAAAAAAAGGAAAGGAATAATTTGAAAACAAAAAGAAGTTAAATAATTTTTATGGAATTTAATTAATTGATGGTGAAAGTTTTAAAGATCTAAAAATCAAAAAAAAAAAAAAAAAAACATATAATAATCTACCCCTACGCTCTCAAAACAAAACAAAAAACAACATAAACTAATTCTCATTGCAGCGACAAAATAATATTGTTATTTACTCCAATGCGGTGCACCTCCTTGGCAGCTCGGTAAACGCAGTAAGTTTCCTTCTTGTTTGTGGTTCCTGTTCATGTTTTTATGTATATCTATGCAAATAATCGAACCCCCTTTTTATTTTGTTTTGGGTTTGTGGCGTGATTGATTTCGAATACCTACATGATTGCAAACGGAATACCTACCTACTTTTTTTTTGAAAAGGTTAATTAAATATTGTGATAATGAAAATTTTAAATTAATTATTAATTATTAAAATACCCATGTAAAAAAAAAAAAAAAAAAAACTAAATTGGAAAAAAAAAAGAGATTCATAAAACATAATATCTAGAATTTACAAATTTATATATTTATGTTTCAAAAAAAAAAAAAAAACAAAACAGGGACCATCTTAAAGTTACTGAAAATTTATTAACATTTACTATTGTTAATGAATTAACACATATAAATCAAACAAGTTTACAATTACATATTACTCATAACCAGTATTCTAAACAATACAATTATACCTATAATAAACAATTCCTTTTTGGTGAAAATTAAATTATAAACAAGGTTGCCAACCGGGCGTTAAATCCTACTTCTTGAATTAAATATTTTATTTTTATTTTTTTTTATTATTAATTATACTAATTTAGACGCTAGTATTATTATCATTCTATTTACATTGGCTAACAATAAATCTTGTAATTTAAAATTGAAAGTTTTGAAATCTTAATTGCTTATGGCGGCATATTGTGGGTCATGCGTTCGATGCTAGATTGAAGATTTTAGTTTTAGGTGGTTTGTTTCTCATTTTGGAGATTTATTATCTTGCTGTCTTATGGCGTTTAGGATGAAGGCTTAAACCACTTAGTCAAAAGGTGGAGGTGACCTGAGGAGGAAGACTACCGGATGAAGACTAGGTAAGCTAGATGCGATGACAGGTTAGGGGCTTCTGCATACGAGTGGAGGACGCAGTAGCCATGGTGGTATCGATAGGATACAAGGGTGGGCAAATCCTCCAGAGGGTCAACAAACACCTTAGACCCTCCCCCCCTAATGGAATCACCCTCCGACACACACGTACATACACGGACCCCTACATACTTACACACACCTTCCATGAGCACTGACACTCTTACCATTTACCTACTTATAGACCTACACACGTACAGATATTGCATTTCTACTCAGGTGCACAGCCACTGACGGATAGTCATACCAACACACACCCACACACATACATTAACGCACTCATACATCGACACACTGACACCCATACCTTCACACACTCAAGCATTTACTCACACATAATTTACGCACTGACAGCCATACACACACACACACTCACGCCCACACACAACCACCCACACACACACATACACATACACGCGTTTACACACCCATACTTTTACACACACTCCTTTACTCATACCTACATTTCCGCCCACATACATTTACACACTCATACTCATACACACTCCTACATTTCCACTCACACACCGATTGACATACATACTTGTCCCTCACGTTTTGGAACGAATTCGGGCTCAACTATTTTGTTGAACCCAAAATTATTGTACATTCTCCGGCATGAAGTTTTTACGTAACCTCGGTCCAGGGCTTCGGTGGCAAGTACCCCCCCCTTCCGACGAGCTAGGATGTGCTAACGCTAGCATGCCAGCTGCCGTGGCCTGGACACCCTCCCCTTTCAGCTGCCCGGATCAGCCTCAGGTTCCTGTAAGCATGGGGTTGTAACGGTGGTAAGGAAAGGGGAGGTTAGGGATTCCCTGATTTTGGCCTCTGGGTTGGGAATCCCTGCCGATAACACCTTCGGTTCGTTACAGGTGGCGCCCAACGTGGGGCCCGATTCGTTCTAAATATAGACATCTTTCGGGGACAAAGCTGATCGGGATACACAGGGTTATCATCCGGTGGACGCCGGTTGTGTCCGGACGGGTGTCAGATAAATATAACAAATATATTTTTTAACTTTTGAGTTAATTTCTTTAATAAAGAGTGCTTTTTCGTACGTCCACTAAATGGGTTATTGGACCCTTATTTAGGCAGTTGCGATGCGGAAAACAAACATTTTTTTTATAATCTACTGAGATCAAACCTTTAAAGCCTAAGTTTGGAAACTCTTAAGTATGCAGCTTCAGTTGTTTAAATGGATTTTGAAACAGTTTGTTTTTGTTGTATTGAAGCAGAGTTTGGATGCTTGACTGTCATCTTGGTTGGAAAGCCAGCTGAACATTGCAAGCTGATACTCTGTTGTTCACCTTCAGGATTTGGACATGATTCGGACACGATTGTGTGAACACAGGATGGTTCCTTGTGTCCTGATCAAACTTAGGTGATTCCATAGGGGGTACCTGTCTTCATCGTCTTCTGTCGTTAAGTCCTCTTAAAGCTATGTTACCTCCACCTTGACTAAATGAAATATTTTACATTTTTATTATAACGATATTTATTAATTCTGCTACATTTTTTTTTTGAAATAATTTTACTTTAATGAAATTTTTTTTACTTTCTTTATTTTCATTACCTCACTTTAAATTTGTTCTTAGCAAAGTAACCAATTTTTGAATTTTTTTGGAACTTTTGTAAATTCTTGAATATTTCTTTTAAACTTACCTTAAAATAAAACTTTTCGTTTCTTCGCGTTCTGAAAACGTAGTTTAGTTTTTTTTGGCAATCCTTAATTTTTCCAAACACTCGCTTTATTTTTTTTTTATTATTATTACGTAATTATTCCCCCCGGTAAAATGCCCAAACGAATTATCCGAGGCAAGCAAAAGTTACCTCCCGAAGCGAGGCCCTTGCATCGCAACTACTTGCGGATTCTTTTTCGGATCTAGCACTGCCTCAGGGTCCACGACAACCCGCACCACGTCTCTCCATTGACGGGTTCGGCGATGGTGAAGGAGCAGCATCGATGCTTGCACAAGGATTAGGGACAGGGAACGGAGCTGATAACGAAGTGTTGGCCGGCTATATACAGGAAGTGGTCACAGCAGCTATTGGAGCGAGTCGAGCCCAGGATTTGCGGTTCTTGTCTGGAGAGTTAGAGCGAACGAGAGTCCCTCTGAGAGACGAAGTGGCAACAATAATGCGGGAGACACTTTCGGCAGCCACGCCGAAAGTCAACCATCCGGTTCCCCAAAGGAGATCCAGCCTGCAGGATGCTTTTTACCGCTGTCCTGCAACTACTCGTCCATCCAGATCACCCCCTAGAAATGACTCTCCCCCAAGAAAGCAAACACCCCCGCGATCTCACTCACCGCTACGACGAAACACAGCTGCTGAAACATCAAACATGGACGAATTCCTGCAACGACTAGATGACCTGTCTTTGAGTGACCCCGTCAACCACACTCCGACAGTACCTCCTTCATCAGGGCGTCGTAATGGTAGATACGGAAACTACCACAAATGGGGATTGAAATTCAACAACCGGGACGAGACCGTGGATGACTTTCTGTTAATACTGGATCATGTCCGGGAAAGCAATGAGGCAACGTGGGAAGAGGTCGTCACCAACTTCCACCATTTCATCACCGGTCGTGTGACCGGAAGACTAACAGGAATGCAACTTGGCCAGCATTGAAGAACGCCTTGATTGAGCAGTTCCGAAGTCTGGAATCGGACGCAGAGCTGTCGAGAAAGCTTTACGTTAGATATCAGGGCCAAACCGAATCATTTGATGACTTCCACGCCGCTGTATTGAAGTTGAATCATAGGTTGAGAATTCCAAAACCCGATGCAGAACTGGTCGATGTTTTGAAGAATAACGTTCGACGGCAGATGGGAATGCTGCTCATAACATATAACCCCAAAAGTCTGGCAGAGTTGGTCCATGTCTGTCGTAAAGTCGAAAAGTATATTCACTACCGCGAAGCCGCAGCACAAAAATCGCGATTTGGACCTACACCACCACCTCGTAGGAGTGCTGTCTCCGAGCTCGTGGCTGATCCACAGAGAGCCCTTTTCTGTTTCAAGTGTGGCTGGGAAAATACCACCTCTCCACAATGTCCTCGATGCTCGGGAAACGAGCCGAAGAGCAGTTTGAAGCCCCGGGGGAATTGCTCTCTGGAGAAGAACCCGGACTTTCTGTAAACCCTCCTGCTATACCCGTCCCTTTCCCCAGCAACTCTGCGTCCGGTTCAAACTCAACCAACCCTCCGCTGTTCACACCAGTTCCGGTACCCAGATACCTCAGACGACCAGTACAACCTCTAGAAACTAAGGATGAAGCTTCACGGCCAGCTATAAGACCGATCATACCCCTTCACGAGCGGCTACAGAATTATTTAGACGTCAGGAAACGAATCTTTGGCACCCAGAACACCGTGGTTTCGGACAAGGTGTCTTAACTGAGGAAGAAATTTCGTGAAAAGAAGGATTCGTACAAAGCCATTGCAGCCACTACATTATGCAGCTCGGACGATCCACGCCCCTATGCTACTGTCCATATCTTTGGCGAGCCTCTTCTCGGTTTACTCGACAGTGGAGCCAGCATAAGTTGCCTGGGAGTGGATGGTTTCGAATTCCTTCGAAGACACGACCAGAACTACTTGAAAATTTCTTCCGAAGTGAAGACAGCCGACGGGAAACAACAACACATTGTGGGGAAGATCTTTGTGGATGTCACTTATAAAGGGATGACGAAAACTATTCCCCTATATCTGGTCCCATCATTAAAGCAGAAATTGTACCTGGGTATTGACTTCTGGAAGGAGTTTGAAATCGCTCCTCATCTGATCTCTGAAATCTCTTCAGTTTCTTGCCCGAAAGAGACTGACCCAAATGCACACGTACTAACCCAACAACAATCCAAGCGGTTGCAAGATGCCATAAGCCTGTTCCCCTCCTCTGCTGTTGAAGGCTTAGGAAAAACCACGCTTGAGGTACATACCATCGATACAGGGGATGCTGAGCCCATTAAGCAGCGCCATTACCCGATTTCTCCGGCGGTACAGAAACTGCTATATGAGGAATTGGAACGTATGCTTAAACTCGGAGTTATCGAGGAAAGTACCAGCGCGTGGAGCTCTCCTGTAGTCCTAGTGCGAAAGCCCGGCAAAAATCGCTTGTGTCTAGACTATAGGAAGGTCAACGCCAAGACAAAGAAAGATGCGTATCCACTTTCTCATATAGAAGGATTGCTATCGCGTCTTCCAGATACACATTTCATTTCGAGTGTGGATCTGAAAGATGCTTTTTGGCAGATCCCGCTAGAGAAATCATCTCGGGAAAAGACGGCGTTTACTGTGCCCGGCATGCCACTGTTGCAGTTTACGGTTATGCCATTTGGCCTCTGCAATGCACCACAACGCATGGTCAGATTAATGGAAAAAGTGGTACCCCACCAACTGCGAGAGAACATCTTTCCGTATCTGGATGACTTGTTGGTAGTATCCAGCACTTTCGAGGAGCATGTGCGTCTGTTAGAGATTTTGGCCGGTCGGCTGAGGAAGCAGGACTGACGATGAACGTCCAGAAGTCGAAATTCTGTTTCAAGGAATTAAAATACCTGGGCTACATAGTTGGTGATGGCTGCTTGAAGACGGATCCGGATAAAGTGACAGCCATCGCAGATTTCCCTACTCCGGCTACTGCGAAACAGGTCCGAAGATTCTTGGGACTCGCGGGATGGTACCGACGTTTTGTCAGGGACTTTTCAACCCTAGCAGGCCCTATCACTGACACGTTTAAGAAGGGAAAGAAGTTTGTCTTCACGGACGAAGCCATGGAAGCCTTCGAGAAGCTAAAAAAGGCCCTGACTACCGCTCCGCTCCTGGTGAATCCGGACTTCTCGAAGGAGTTCATTATTCAGTGCGATGCATCAGACACCGGCATTGGCTGTGTGCTGAGCCAACTGGACGAGAGTGGATGTGAGCGTCCAATCTTCTATCACTCACAGAAGCTCAATGCGGCTCAGCGCAATTACAATGTGACCGAGCGAGAGTGCTTGGCTGCTGTCATGGGTGTTCAGAAGTTTCGAGCCTACGTCGAAGGACATGCATTTAAAATTGTGACAGACCATACGAGTTTGAAGTGGTTGATGAACCAGAGAGATCTCAGTGGTCGATTAGCGAGATGGAGCTCAAAGCTTCAGGGATTCGATTTCACCATCGAACATCGCAAAGGAACCCTGAACGTCGTACCTGATGCACTTTCTCGTGTATATGGGGTGGACGCTCTGCTTTGCGATGTTTCGATGTTGAACGATCCCTGTGATGTACTCCATATTGACCTTGCAGATCCTAGTTTTAAATCTACGGAATACTGCAAGATCAAGGACACCATCAAAGAACAAAAAGATAAGCTACCTGACCTTCAAGTGTCGGAAGATTTCGTCTACAAGAAGGGTCAAACATTGCACAGGGAATCCTGTAGAGGATGACCAAGTATGGAAGCTTTGGGTCCCCGAATCGCTGACCGAGCGATTGATCGCTCTCGCCCATCAACCACCCCGATCTTCGCATGGTGGAATTGCCAAAACATTGTACAGACTACAGCAACAATTCTTCTGGCCTAGCATGGCAGCCCAAGTAAAATCGTTTATAGGAAGGTGTGACATCTGTAAGGCCTCGAAAGCCTCAAATTCCATACTGAGGCCTCCGATGGGAAAAGCATTTTTAGCGGAGAGACCTTTTCAGATGTTGTACATTGACTTCCTAGGTCCATACCAAGTTTGTGGTCGTGAAAGCGCTGCGCAAGGCAACAACGGATACAGTCTTGAAATTCCTGCATGAACAGGTGTTTCTCATGTTTGGCGTACCGGAAACAATTCTATCCGACAACGGCAAGCAATTTACAAGCCGTGAGTTTGCAAAATGCATGTCGTTGTTGGAGATTAACCATGTTAGGACGGCTGCTTATTCACCGCAAGCTAACGCGAGCGAGAGGGTAAATAGGTCGATTCTCGCCGCTATTCGATCGTACATCGACTCCGACCAGAGGAACTGGGATCGTAACTTGCAGTCCATAGCAAGTGCCCTTCGCACAACGGTTCATTCAGCCATCAATATGTCCCCGCATGAAGCCCTGTTTGGACAAAGTTGTGTGGAGCATGGTTCGGCCTACAAGTTATTACGGAAACTAAATGCCCTAAACAACTCCGGCGTTGACATCCTATCTAAATCGTCAAAAATGAACATCATACATTCTCTTATAAAGAATTCCCTGGCTGACGCTCATAATAGGTATGAGAACACCTACAACCTGCGGAGCAAGGATGTCAAGTTTGCCGTCGGAGATATGGTGTTTCGTAGAAATTTCGTTTTAAGCGATGCATCGAAGAGGTTCTGCGCGAAACTTGGCCCAAAATTTGTTAAAATGAGAATTTGTAAAATAATCGGGAACAACCTTTACGAACTAGAAGACCTTAATGGGAAAAAGGTGGGTGTCTTCCACTGTAAGGATCTAAAAAAATAAATTAGTCATAGGCCCGGCAACAGTCTGTGCATGAGACTCGATGAAAAAGAAGATAGAACGTTTCTTTTCTTCTTCTTCCACATCGAAAGGTCTCGTTGAAAGAAGAAGTTTTGTAGGAAACGTTGCATAATAAATAAAAACAATCATGTTAATAATAATAATAACCATAATAATACCTACCATAATAATATCAAAAAATAAACATACCTACAATTAACAAGATACCTAATATAATAATACCTTAAATATAAATACTTGCCTACAATAATAATACCTACTTACCTATAATACCTACAAATATAATACCAACATACCTATAATACCTACAATAATAATATCTGAAATAACTTAAATACCTATACCTAATAATAATGATAATAATAATAATAATAATAATAATAATAATAATAATAATAATAATAATAATAATAATAATAATAATAATAATAATAATAATAATAATAATAATAATAATAATAATAATAATAATAATAATAATAATAATAGTAATAATAATAATAATAATAATAATAATAATAATAATAATAATAATAATAATAATAATAATAATAATAATAATAATAATAATAATAATAATAATAATAATAATAATAATAATAATAATAATAATAATAATAAATCCTGCTAATAATAATAATAACCCTTATTATACCCACCATAATAATATCTACATACATATATAATACTTACAATAATAATCTCTGAAATAAAATACCTACTTTAATAAAACTTAAAATATAAAATACCTACAATATAACCATACCTACATACCTATCATAATACCTACAATAATAATACCTACATGACTATATACTACCCACTACAATAATACCTAAAATATAAATAACTATAGCTACAATAAAAACACCTTGAATATAAATACTTACCTACAATAATAATACCTAAATACCTATATAATACTTACAATAATAATATATCAAATCAATATAAATACCTATAATAATAATAATAATAATAATAATAATAATAATAATAATAATAATAATAATAATAATAATAATAATAATAATAATAATAATAATAATAATAATAATAATAATAATAATAATAATAATAATAATAATAATAATAATAATAATAATAATAATAATAATAATAATAATAATAATAATAATAATAATAATAATAATAATAATAATAATAATAATAATAATAATAATAATAATAATAATAATAATAATAATAATAATAATAATAATAATAATAATAATAATAATAATAATAATAATAATAATAATAATAATAATAATAATAATAATAATAATAATAATAATAATAATAATAATAATAATAATAATAATAATAATAATAATAATAATAATAATAATAATAATAATAATAATAATAATAATAATAATAATAATAAAAATAATAATAATAATAATAATAATAATAATAATAATAATAATAATAATAATAATAATAATAATAATAATAATAATAATAATAATAATAATAATAATAATAATAATAATAATAATAATAATAATCATAATAATAATAATAATAATAATAATAATAATAATAATAATAATAATAATAATAATAATAATAATAATAATAATAATAATAATAATAATAATAATAATAATAATAATAATAAGCGCCCAGACTATAATTATAATATATGTACCTAAGTACATCACATTATATCATAGTTAAGACAATTGTCAACGGTTACATTTTTTTTTTGTGTTGAAAAAAATGTACCTCCACTCCACATAGAGTACCTACCGTTTTGACATGATCTGATCACCAAGTAAGACCGCTAAACTTCGGTGCCGCTAAACTTTGGTGGCCTGATGAGTGACGTCAACGATATTTTGCGATTCTTAATTTCGCTGCTTAAGGACCGGTAGTTTTAGGAGGACAAAAAAAAAAACTACAAGAAAAAGGGCGGAGCTTAACACCGACTAGGCAATGAAAGTTCGTGCGATTAGCCAAAAAGTCAGTTGATGGATATTAGCTAATTAGTTCGGGTCGAGAAATAAAATTAGAATTTTAACTCACTGTTGGAAAAAAAAACAAAGTCGTATAAGGTTATATACCTAATCACGCGTTATAAAAATTAAAAACGAGTATTAGTATTAGACTTAAATTGAAAATTTATTATACCTCTACAAAAAAAAAAAATCTTGAAAAAGAAAAGTAAATGAAAAAAAAAAAAAACAAAACAAAAGAAAAGAAAAATCGTGTTTGCCAAAAAAGTGATTAAATTAGGTGCAATACCTACCTCGTGGCTCCCTAATATAAAATACCACGATATATATAGGTATACTTATAAATATCTGAAACGAAAAGTTAAAAAAAAAAAAAAACTTACCTATAATTAAAAACTGTGTACCCACAATCGACCAAAGAAACAAAAAAAATGTACCTACATATGGTGCCTGCATAACTTAGTGAAAACCAAAAAAAAAAAAACATTTTCCCTAAGCCCGACTACTAGTATTATAGTTAAAGTTTATCCTAGCCAACTAGCTTAATTTTCTAAACCCCAAAATAAGAATAAAATAAAGAAACTTACACCTACCTACCATATACTTACCTTACCTGGAAAAAGTATAATACCTACAACAAAAAAAAAAAAATAACATTACTAATAATAACATTACTTACCTGCAAATACCTACCTACATCAATCTGGAGTAACTACCTTCCTGTGGACATCGATATAAAATTTTACTTACCTGCTGAGATAATTCTGGAAACCTGAAAAAAAACGGAATACCTACCTGAGACCTCATCACCCTATATCAGAATTTTCCTTAGTCAAAAAAAAAAAAAAAGTGTCCAGTGTGTTCCCCTATACCTACCCCTCTTTCTTTTTAAATTCCTCCGTGTGCCTCCCTTCCTAATGTGTGAAGAGTGTTGTTAATGTTTTAGATTTAAGTTTATTAAAATTGTAAATATAACAAAACTATACAGTGTGGTCAAGTTAGTTACACTTAGAAAAAAAAAGGAAAGGAATAATTTGAAAACAAAAAGAAGTTAAATAATTTTTATGGAATTTAATTAATTGATGGTGAAAGTTTTAAAGATCTAAAAATCAAAAAAAAAAAAAAAAAAACATATAATAATCTACCCCTACGCTCTCAAAACAAAACAAAAAACAACATAAACTAATTCTCATTGCAGCGACAAAATAATATTGTTATTTACTCCAATGCGGTGCACCTCCTTGGCAGCTCGGTAAACGCAGTAAGTTTCCTTCTTGTTTGTGGTTCCTGTTCATGTTTTTATGTATATCTATGCAAATAATCGAACCCCCTTTTTATTTTGTTTTGGGTTTGTGGCGTGATTGATTTCGAATACCTACATGATTGCAAACTGAATACCTACCTACTTTTTTTTTTGAAAAGGTTAATTAAATATTGTGATAATGAAAATTTTAAATTAATTATTAATTATTAAAATACCCATGTAAAAAAAAAAAAAACTAAATTGGAAAAAAAAGAGAGTCATAAAACATAATATCTAGAATTTACAAATTTATATATTTATGTTTCAAAAAAAAAAAAAACAAGACCATCTTAAAGTTACTGAAAATTTAATAACATTTACTATTGTTAATGAATTAACACATATAAATCAAACAAGTTTACAATTACATATTACTCATAACCAATATTCTAAACAATACAATTATACCTATAATAAACAACTCCTTTTTGGTGAAAATTAAATTATAAACAAGGTTGCCAACCGGGCGTTAAATCCTACTTCTTGAATTAAATATTTTATTTTTATTTTTTTTTATTATTAATTATACTAATTTAGACGCTAGTATTATTATCATTCTATTTACATTGGCCAACAATAAATCTTTTAATTTAAAATTGAAAATTTTGAAATCTTAATTGCTTATGGCGGCATATTGTGGGTCATGCGTTCGATGCTAGATTGAAGATTTTAGTTTTAGGTGGGAAGTTTGTTTCTCATTTTGGAGATTTAATATCTTGCTGTCTTATGGCGTTTAGGATGAAGGCTTAAATCACTTAGTCAAAAGGTGGAGGTGACCTGAGGAGGAAGACTACCGGATGAAGACTAGGTAAGCTAGATGCGATGACAGGTATGCTTCTGCATACGAGTGGAGGACGCAGTAGCCATGGTGGTATCGATAGGATACAAGGGTGGGCAAATCCTCCAGAGGGTCAACAAACACCTTAGACCCTTCCCCCCCTAATGGAATCACCCTCCGACACACACGTACATACACGGACCCCTACATACTTACACACACCTACCATGAGCACTGACACTCTTACCATTTACCTACTTATAGACCTACACACGTACAGATATTGCATTTTTACTCAGGTGCACAGCCACTGACGGATAGTCATACCAACACACACCCACACACATACATTAACGCACTCATACATCGACACACTGACACCCATACCTTCACACACTCAAGCATTTACTCACACATAATTTACGCACTGACAGCCATACACACACACACACTCACGCCCACACACACCCACCCACACACACACATACACATACACGCGTTTACACACCCATACTTTTACACACACATACTTTTACACACACTCCTTTACTCATACCTACATTTCCGCCCACATACATTTACACACTCATACTCATACACACTCCTACATTTCCACTCACACACCGATTGACATACATACTTGTCCCTCACGTTTTGGAACGAATTCGGGCTCAACTATTTTGTTGAACCCAAAATTATTGTACATTCTCCGGCATGAAGTTTTTACGTAACCTCGGTCCAGGGCTTCGGTGGCAAGTACCCCCCCCTTCCGACGAGCTAGGATGTGCTAACGCTAGCATGCCAGCTGCCGTGGTAAGGAAAGGGGAGGTTAGGGATTCCCTGATTTTGGCCTCTGGGTTGGGAATCCCTGCCGGTAACACCTTCGGTTCGTTACACATATAAGGTTTTCACTAAGTAGTTCAACCTAACTGGAACTGTAGACGCCACCGTTGATTCGATCTGGAGAATTTGTCCGCTGCCGCTTCGATGAAAGGAGAAGTGCCTTAGTGGGAACACTCCTCCCCCCTCTCTCATTGGCTGTCCCCAACAGCTATCCACGGGGATTTAAACCCCGTCTCCAGCTGAGGTACTAGACACCCGATGTTCACCACTAGGAGGTGAGAGTAGGAGTTGGTAGACAGAGGTGGGTTTTGAGAAAAACCTGTGGAGTGTGGACGCTTGTGTCCTCTTGAATTTTTTTTTGTTTAGTTTCCCGTCTGCGGCAAATGTTAGGTTTATATTGTAAATGTTAAGTTTATTTTGCTTTAATTATAAACACGACCGTTTTATTTCAGTTGTCAATCAACACTCAATGCTTTATTCTTTCTTCAATAAAAACCAAATCGATATCTAGGCCAATTTCACACACTTTATGCAATTCAGTCATATTAACATGGCTCGAGTAGAACTCATACGCAACATGCTAATATTGCCGATTATGACAAAGTGTGTTCTTAAACCTAGGCATATAATTTATTGCTTAACATTCCCCCCCCCCCCCCTTACAAAAAATGGATGGGAGATGTTTTATTATCTTACTTTTAAAATTTTGAATTTTTTATTTTTACCTACTACTTGATTTTTTTTTTCATATTACATTACATACTTACAACTATTCATATACTATTCGAATTTTTGTTTAATACATATTATTAACTGATTTTGTATTACTTACATATATTTTTTTTATTACATTATTACTATTCGGTATTTATTTCTTTGTCTTATTACATGCTACTCTGTTTTTTTTTTTTTTTTTGTTACGTATTATTATTTGATTTTTTATTACATATTAAATACAATTTGTTTTTTTTTTTAATATTGTTTGTCTTTGTTTTTAAAACAAGTCAATAAGAGCATTTATTTTCATTATTTAAATCTTCGCCCAGTTTGACGATTTTTGGAATTTTATCTACTCTTTCCATTTTTATTTTATGAATATAGTCTTGTTCTTCAACACAAAAAATGTGTCTTTAGTCTTTTGTAAACCCGTCAGTCTCAGCTTCTTTATTTACAATTGAGTCTTTATTTTCAATTGAGTTGACTTTATTTGTGTCCATCGGAATTGCTTCGTAGTAACTAGGTAAACACCTTCATGAAGTTCACGAGATAAACACAGCGTTTCTGCCACGCTGTTTGTGCTGATTGAAATTAATATTTCTGATCGTGGAGGTAATTTAACTTCCTTGATCTCAGCTTGAAAGTTCTCTTCATGATCAGGATTAGTGGAGATAGCAAGAATTGCAGAACTTGACCTGGTTACAGAGTATCTCAGAAATATTCCAACATGCTTAGATTTCGAACTAAGATTGTATATATTTTTGGCTTCCTCTGCAAAATTTTTTCCCACAACAATTGGTTTCTTTTGTACTTTTGGCATAAAGACTTCAGAACGCTCCTCTGGTAAGCCCCCATTTTGTTCCACGACTTTTAAGTGACTAAATGTCACAACTTGCTTCGTATTACAACTAAGATTGGCACTCTTAACTCTTGAATTCTCGCATTGAAAAGAAACAATGTAATCTCAGATTTCGGTTCCGTTCGAAGGAACTTTAAACGTTGCGCTTTGCCTTCAATGCTGGGACAAGAAATCGTTTCACAAAATGCCATCACCTTATATTTGGTGATCATCTTCCACGATATGGAGTTCACATGGAAGTGAATCATCAAGATCAAAGATACCAGTAACTGAGCCAATAGTCGAACTCTGGCTGTTGATTGTTTTAATTAATATCGTATTCTTTTTTATTATTGTAAGTTTTTTTTAAAACAGGTTTCTTCCATTTCCATTCTTATTTATGTTTAAGGGAAGTTCACCCATAGGTAAGAATGCACTATACCCTATGTTAACATTTGTCTGGGAATTGTCGGGGTATTGGCGACATTTCCCTTGGAGTTTTCAAAACGTAGATTCTCCAGCTGTTTGCGAAGTTCATTGGTTTCCCATTCCGCTTTAGCCAGACAATCGCTTTTGGAATGCCCCAATCTTGATCTACCCCAACTTCATTGAGGTAGACTCGCGTTTGTTTTTTTTACACACGATTGATTGTATGTATGGCCGTATATCTTACAAGTGGAACAGAATGGTGTCGATTTGCGATAATTATTCTGCATAATTACGACCCAATTTTCCACAGAAGGTGCATTTAGATCGAGTTGCAGTTTTTTGTGGAAAATTGTTGGGCATTGACTTATTTTGTAATTGTTGGGAAATATTCTGAGTTTGCAAATTATTCTGCGTATGACTTGGGTAAGAGTTGAAGTTGTGAGGTAGATTTGGGTTATAAGTATCGTTATATGTATGGTTGTATGTATGGTTGTGTGTATGGTTGAGCGGATTGAAATTACGGGTTGATGGTATATATGTATGTTAAATGCTAAATGGGCTTTAAGCCTAAAGCCCATTTAGAATTTAACATTTAAGGAAAGGTCACGAAGAAGGAATAATTAGTATATATGTATGGTTGTATGTATGGTTGACGGGATTTAAATTATGCGTTGATGGTATATATGTGTACATGTAGCTTTCGATTTGTTCCAATAACCTCACCTGTGGAACAATGTCATCTAAACTCTTTTGAATTTCTTGTAACAGGAAAAATTAATGCGTTGGGTTGATGATTCCCACTTTAAAAGTGTGCAGAGCAATTTCGTTAAGCTCTTGCATCAGAACGTCTACCCCACTAGGGTATTGTTCCTTTGCCTTTGCTTTACACTTTATTGTAAACGATTTAATTCTGTTAAAAAAATTCATCATGGTTTCCCCTGGAAGTTGGTACATTGTACGTAACTCACTTGTTAGTACAATGTAAGTTTTTTGGTTTAAAAATTTCTTTTTTAACAGAGAAATCAACTCTTCAAGGGAGGTGCAACTAGCTTCTTGGACAGATTTTAGTGCTCGGCCACGGAGCCTTAAAGGAATCAACTTTAAGAAGAGATCTTTCTCGTCCTTAGTTGATAATGATTTTTCCGCACATTCACAACACGATATAAATGTTTCCAATTCGGCAGCCATATTGGTGCAAGTCTCTGCCGAAAACATTGGTATCATATTAAAAATAATTGCATGAATATTTTGGTTAGTCAACTTTTTGTTTTTTTCTTTATTTTATTTTTTATGACGTAGCTGTTTGGGTAAGCGCTTGAGGTCGAATATATTTCTTCCACGCCGGCCGCAGATGGATTTCTGTATGATGAATCGGGTTTGGTTGATTTGATTCTCCTTGAACCTTGTGTTGATGTTCTCGCTGTTGCTCCTGATCTTGCTGCTCCTGTTCTTGAATTTGTTGTTTTTTCTCTTGCTGCTGCTCCTGTTCTTGAATTTGTTGTTGCTTTTCTTGCTGCTGCTCCTGTTATTGAATTCGCTGTTGTTCTGATGAACCTTCTGCTTCAGAAAAGGTTGGGCTAGAGTTGTCCAGCGAAAAAGAGTCTATTTTCTCCAAAAACCTTCGTAGGTTTTGTTGGACGGGAAGAACTGGTGTACTTGTCGCTTTTCCTTTAGCACTTATTGAAGTTTGCATTTGTTCACTTTTATATTTTTTATATATTTTTTTTTGTTTGTTTGTCTAAGCAAAAAAACTTATGGTTCGCGATGGGAGTGTTGTACAGCCGTTTTATTTGAGCTTATGTATATGATGTTAAAAACATAACTACATACCTAGTTATGTTTTTAACATCGCACCAATTTTCACTATATTTTTTTTTGTATTGCAATATATTGTTCATATTTACTAACTTATCTTATATTTCTGTGGGAGACTTACTTTACTTTACTTTGAATGGTGCTCACAGCCCAGGATGGGCTTCGGCCTCAACTAACAAGCCCCTCCAGCCAGCTCTGTCCCTAGCTAGCCGCTTCCAGTTGCGCACACCTAGTGCTTTGATGTCGTCATTCACTTGTTTGCGCCACCTGTTACGGGTTCTTCCTCTGCTGCGTACCCCATCGGGGTTGGATTCGAAGACTCGTCGGGCAGGCGTGTTGCTGTCCATACGCTCCACGTGCCCCAGCCATCTCAACCGCTGTATTTTCAGCTTTTTGACCTCATACTCCTTCTCCTCCATACTCCTTCGATACACACCGGACCGAAAATCACACGAACAAACTTCCTCTCGAAGCATCCTAGCAGATTTTTATCCGAATCTTCCAGTGTCCATGCTTCTGACCCATAAAACAGGACCGGGATGATTAGGGTCTTGTATAAAGTCGCCTTGGTTCTCTAAGAGAGGGCCTAACTACTTAAATGCCTTCTTAGACTGAAGAAACAGCGGTTGGCAAGAGTATTTCTCCGCTTGATCTCTGCACTGATGTCATTCTGCGATGTAATAGTGGAGCTCAGGTAGACAAAGTCCTTGATAACTTCGAAGTTATATCTGTCCATCGTGATATTTTGCCCGAATCGGCGATGTTGAGATTCCTCTCTCGATGACAGCATATACTTCGTCTTGTCCTTATTAACCGCCAATCCCATTCTAGCCGCCTCCGATTCAATGCTCGCAAATGCCACTGCCACAGCTCGCTTCGTTCTGCCGACAATGTCTATGTCATCCGCAAACGCAAGCAATTGAACGGACTTTTGATAGATTGTACCTCTGGTGTTGACATGTGCGTTGCGTACATTGGCTTCAAGAACGATGTTGAATAGGTTGCATGATAACGCGTCGCCTTGCCTCAATCCTTTCTCAACATCAAAGGAATCAGTGGTATTCTTACCAATTTTGACGGAGCAGCGAGATTTCTCCATCGTCATCTTGCACAGGCGGACGAGTTTGGCAGGGATGCCGAGACTGAACATGGCTCTGTATAATTCGTCCCTTTTCACGCTATCATACGCGACTTTAAAATCGATAAAAAGGTGGTGTGTATCGATCTGGAATTCCCGGGAGTTTTCTAAAATCTGTCGGAGTGTGAACATTCGATCGACGGTTGACTTGCCTGGCCTAAAACCGCACTGATAGGGGCCGATCAGATCGTTGACAAAAGGTTTTAAGCGGTCACACAGGATAGCCGACAAGATTTTATTAGCGACGGTTAGGAGACTAATTCCTCTGTAGTTGGTACATTTCAGAACATCTCCCTTTTTATGGATGGGGCACACTATACCGAGGTTCCATTCATCGGGTATAGTTTCATCTGACCAAATTCTGCAGATAAGCTGGTGTATACTCCTAGCCAATTCATCTCCCGCTTATTTAAGTAGTTCGGCTTGTAAGCCATCCGCACCAGCAGCCTTGTACGGCTTAAGGTTGGATATCGCCAGCCGCACTTCGGTTAGGTCGGGTGGACGGAACTCTAGGCCATCATCGTCCAAGTTGAATGGAGCGTTCTGCCTATTAGCGGCATCTTGGCTGTCTTCGCCTTTAAGCAGTCTAGAGAAGTGTTCCTCCAGATCCTCAGCACTGACTGTGTGTCTACTACCATATTCCCACTCTCATCTCGGCAGGCTTCCGTTCTAGCCTTGAATCCTTGGGTGGATCGTTTCACCCTCTGAAAACATTTTCGAACATCTCCCCTACCGCTACAACCCTCAATAGACTCTACCGCCCGCTTCTCGTGCTCTCTCTTTTTCCTCCTCAGAAGTCGGCGATCCTCTTTTCGCAGGCTGCTCTCTCAGCAGCCTGCAGAATTGCCTGGTAGGCCTCGTCGTTAGCTGCATGCGCTAGCCGGCACTCTTCATCGAACCAGGGGTTTTGTTGTATTCGCCTCGTGAAACCCAGCACAGCAGAGGCGGCACTTCTGATGGCTTGTTGACAGTGTTCCAAGTGGTCGTCTGCACTTGATGCTGGTGGCGGACCTCCGGAGAGATTAAGAGTTACGTGGTCTGCAAAGGTTCTGGCGGTCTCTTGCGATTTAAGCTTCTCGACATCGAATCTTTTCACAGCATCTGCTCTGCGTTGTCGCGTCATGGATATCCGCATACGTAGTCTAGCTTCCACCAGGTAGTGATACGAGTCAATGTTGGCCCCTCGGAACGTTCGGACGTCCAAGATACTGGAAGCATGTCTCGCGTCTATAGCAACGTGGTCGATTTGGTTGACGGTTAGTTGATCACGCGACCGCCAGGTCTCCTTGTGTATATTGAGATGTGTGAAGGAGGTGTTCGAGATGATGACATTTCGCCCCGCCGCGAAGTCTGCCAGCCTGTGTCCGTTGCCGGAAGTTTCGTCGTGTAGGCTGTGTCCTCCGACTATCGAACCAAAGATGCTCTCCTTTCTGAATCTTGCGTTGAAGTCACCAAGAATGATCTTCACGTCGTACTTCGGGCACATATAATACGTTGTCTCCATCCCATCGAACTTCCTGAATGGCTGTTACGTCAGCCTTAATCCTGTCCAGGTTCTCCACTAATTGTTCGGCTGCACGTGTTCTGTATAAGGACAGGACGTTCCACGTGTAGATCCGAAATTCATTGTCCTTGTTTCGTTTGCTGGGGTCGTCAACTTTAAAATCATCCACATCCGAGGCTTGTTGTTGTTTCGGAACAACTTTTTTTTAAGTGGTAGGGAAGTTACCCCGACGCACAACCCCCGACCCGGAGGACCAGACCATTCGTATAACTCCATGGGTAGGGAGCCGGATAAACCGCTCCTTATAGGCCTGAGCTACAAATATGTCGTAGTAGCTCATATAAGGTTTTCACTAAGTAGTTTAACCTTACTGGAACTGTAGACGCCACTGTTGATTCCATCTGGAGAATTCGTCCGCTGCCGCTTCGATGAAAGGAGAACTGCCTTAGTGGGAACATTCCTCCCCCCCTCTCTCATTGGCTGTCCCCAACAGCTTTTCACGGGGTTTAAACCCCGTCTCCAGCTGAGATACTAGACACCCGATGTTCACCACAAGGAGGTGAGAGTAGGAGTTGGTAGACAGAGGTGGGTTTTGAGAAAAACCTGTGGAGTGTAGACGCTTGTGTCCTCTTGAATTTTTTTTTGTTTAGTTTCCCGGCTGCGGCAAATGTTAGGTTTATATTGTAAATGTTAAATTTAGTTTGCTTTAACTATAAACACGACCGTTTTATTTCAGTTGTCTATCAACACTCAATGCCTTATTCTTTCTTCAATAAAAACCAAATCGATATCTAGGTCAATTTCACACACTTTATGATTCAATTAGATTAGATTTAGGTTTTATTTCTATAAATTATGATATTCACATATGTACATATTTAACAATAATAAAGCATGGTTATTTGCCGTCTGCCTGATTGACAACTTTCTCTTAACTTATATTTATACAATTCTTTAATTTTAAAAATTTCCTTTTATGATTCTGTTTCTATAAGATAATGCTATTTTACAATATTTGTAGAGTATATGAACTTCAATTTCATTAAGATGATGTATCATAAGCTCTTCTGATAGAAAATCACACCCAAAGATATGTCTTCTTGTTTCTCGAAGCACAGGACATCTACCCAAAAAATGAAAAATGTTCTCTCTTTCGCCCATATTACACAATTCGCACAGCAAGGGCAACTCTTCCCGATGCGGAATGAAGTTGAGATTTAGGAGTTCACCTCTTAATCTAAATATCATTGATATTTGATCTATCGTGTAGTCATCACGGAAGTAATTGTTATGGTTTAGGTTGTAGTTCAGCTTACTATATGTATTTCTGTAGATGGATTCTTCTGCTTCGGCTGCAAACTCCCATCTTAATCGATCATCTATAATAGAAATCAGCTGATACAGAGAGGGTTTCCACATTAAGTACTCATCCGGTGCAAGATATATATTAGCTTCTTCTGCTAGTTCTATCCAATCTCCAAACCAACTCGATTGACTATTTATCGCCTGAAGTGCTGCTTTTTTAGGGAGACGCTCATCAGCCTTTTTTAGAACATTACATATGTACTCAACTTGCAACTTAAGGGTTTTAATAAATAGAGGCGATATACCGGTTTCCAGCATAAGCATATAGCTCAGAGCATTAGGTGGTAGTCGAAATATCCTTTTGATATAAAATCGTAGAAGTTTTTCTGCAGTTTCATATATCTTACTACCCCACACTTGAGCTGCATACATCAATGTTGACTCAGCTACCAATTCAAATACTTTGTATTTACTGCTGTGGGCAACGTGTTTATTGTTAAAGATGTTTCTCCAAGCAATATTAATTGTATTTTTGGCTTTTTGTAATTTTTCGGTGAGATGTCTTTCCATACTGTTATTTTTTTGTGATACAGATCCCTAAATATTTGTATTCATTAACTACTTCGATTCTCTCATTGTTGAATGTCCACCACTCTTGCCCACTTACTCTTCCTCCACCTTTTCGAAAAACCATAACCTTCGACTTCTCTAGACTGACAACTAATTTCCACGTTCTGCAATACTCACTTAGTTTATTAATCATTAGTTGCAGCGATTGGGGTGAGTACGCAAACAAAACTATGTCATCAGCAAAAAGAAGGGCCTTGATGAAAGTTCCAGCATATTCCACTCCTCCCGCAAACAATCGGTGATATCGTCGATAAATAGTGCAAATAAGCTTGGACTTAACATACAACCTTGCCTTACACCTGTCCTCGTTTCAATCCATTGCAAAATGTTTTCTCCATTCCATACAGCTGCTTTGGTATCCATAAAGATGTTTTGCAGTACACGTCCAAACTTATATGACATTCCCATTCTATACAACTTGTACATCAATGCATTTCGGTATATTGTATCGAAGGCTGCCTTAAAATCAACGAAAAAAACATATAGTTTCTTGTTGCGGTCTGAAAAGAAATCAGCTATACTTCGTAGGACAAAAATGTTGTCTACGGTGAAATATCCTTGTCTGAAACCTGCTTGAAATTCCTTCAATAGCTTGGATGAGTCAATCCACGTTCTAAGTCGACTTTGCAAAGCCGAAGTAAATATTTTCTAGGATGCATTCAAGAAGGAAATTCCTCTAAAGCTTGCAGGGTCCATTGTACTACCTTTTTTTTGGATGGGAAAAATTAGCGCTTCCTTAAATTCCTGTGGTATTATTCCGTGATCCATTATGTTGTTAAATATGGCCGTTATCTTGTTGATCAACTCGTCCGACCCATACTTGTAGACCCAGCAGCTTTACCATCATTGAGCCCTTTTATGGATGCATTTACCTCATCCCTCTGGATTGTTCCGTCTAAAAGTTCCTCGCTAAAAGCTGGTTGTGCAGATTGTACCATATCACCGCTCGGAGACAAGTTATTGAGAAGTTCGACATAATGCATTTTTAAAGTCTCACAATTGAGATTTCTAATAATAACATAAAGATGTTCAAAAGGGTAGTTATGTGCATTCAAGAGGACACAAGCGTCCACAGGTTTTTCTCAAAATCCACCTCTGTCTACCAACTCCTACTCTCACCTCCACGTGGTGAACATCGGGTGTCTAGTACCTCAGCTGGAGACGGGGTTTAAATCCCCGTGGAAAGCTGTTGGGGACAGCCAACGAGAGAGGGGGGGGAGGAGTGTTCCCACTAAGGCACTTCTCCTTTCATCGAGGCGGCAGCGGACGAATTCTCTAGATGGAATCAACGGTGGCGTCTACAGTTCCAGTTAGGTTGAACTACTTAGTGAACACCTTATATGGGCTACTACGACATATTTGTAGCTCAGGCCTATAAGGAGCGGTTTATCCGGCTCCCTACCCTTGGAGTTATACGAAGGGTCTGGTCCTCCGGGTCGGGGGTTGTGCGTCGGGGTAACTTCCCTACCACGTAAAAAAAGTTGTTCCGAAACAACAACAAGCCTCGGATATGGATGATTTTAAAGTTGACGACCCCAGCAAACGAAACAAGGACAATGAATTTCGGATCTGCACGTGGAACGTCCTGTCCTTATACAGAACACGTGCAGCCGAACAATTAGTGGAGAACCTGGACAGGCTAAAGGCTGACGTAACAGCCATCCAGGAAGTGCGATGGGATGGAGAGGGCGTACGGAGACTGAAAACGTGTGACATCTACTACGGCGGGTGCTTGAAGGAACAGGGTCAGCGGCTCTTGGGTTGTGGTTTTGTGATAAGGGGAAGACTTAGGCAAGAAGTCTTGGGCTTCCGAAGTGTAAGCGAGCGCCTGGTCACAATCCGCATCAAAGGCAAATTTAAGAACATTTCGCTGATTTGTGTTCAAGCCCCCCATGAAAGGAGAGAAGACTTAACCAAAGAAGCATTCTACGATCTCTTGGAGACAACGTATGATATGTGCCCGAAGTACGACGTGAAGATCATTCTTGGTGACTTCAACGCAAGATTCGGAAAGGAGGGCATCTTTGGTTCGATAGTCGGAGGACACAGCCTACACGACGAAACTTCCGGCAACGGACACAGGCTGGCAGACTTTGCGGCGGGGCGAAATGTCATCATCTCAAGCACCTACTTCCCACACCTCAATATACACAAGGGGACTTGGCGGTCCCGTGATCAAGTAACCGTCAACCAAATCGACCACGTTGCGATAGACGCGAGACATGCTTCCAGTATCTTGGACGTCCGAACGTTCCGAGGGGCCAACATTGACTCGGATCACTACCTGGTGGTAGCTAGACTACGTATGCGGATATCCATGATGCGACAACGCAGAGCAGATGCTGTGAAAAGATTCGATGTCGAGAAGCTTAAATCGCAAGAGACTGCCAGAACTTTTGCAGACCACGTAACTCTTAATCTCTCAGGAGGTCCGCTACCAGCATCAAGTGCAGAGGACCAGTGGGAACACTGTCAACAAGCCATTAGAAGTGCCGCCTCTGATGTGCTGGGTTTCACTAGGCGAATACAACGAAACCCCTGGTTCGATGAGGAGTGCCGGCTAGCGCATGCAGCTAAGGACGAGGCCTACCAGGCAATGCTGCAGACTCGAACAAGAGCTGCTGAGAGAGTGGCCCGGGAGCTCTACGGGCTGAAACGAAAAGAGGAACGCCGACTTCTCAGGAGGAAAAAGAGAGAGCACGAGAAGCGGGCGGTAGAGTCTATTGAGGGTTGTAGCGGTAGGGGAGATGTTCGAAAATTTTATCAGAGGGTGAAGCGATCCACCCAAGGATTCAAGGCTAGAACGGAAGCCTGCCGAGATGAGAGTGGGAATATGGTAGTAGACACACAGTCAGTGCTGAGGATCTGGAAAGAACACTTCTCTAGACTGCTTAATGGCGAAGACAGCCAAGATGCCGCTAATAGGCAGAACGCTCCATTCAACTTGGACGATGATGGCCAAGAGTTCCGTCCACCCGACCTAACCGAAGTTCGGCTGGCGATATCCAAACTTAAGTCGTACAAGGCTGCAGGTGCGGATGGCTTACAAGCCGAACTATTTAAATCAGCGGGAGATGAATTGGCTAGGAGCATACACCAGCTCATCTGCAAAATTTGGTCGGAGGAAAGTATGCCCGATGAATGGAACCTCGGTATAGTGTGCCCCATCCATAAAAAGGGAGATGTTCTGAAATGTACCAACTACAGAGGAATTAGTCTCCTAAACGTCGCTTATAAAATCTTGTCGGCCATCCTGTGTGACCGCTTAAAACCTTTTGTCAACGATCTGATCGGCCCTTATCAGTGCGGTTTTAGGCCAGGCAAGTCAACCGTCGATCAAATGTTCACACTCCGACAGATTTTAGAAAAATCCCGGGAATTCCAGATCGATACACACCACCTTTTTATCGATTTTAACTCGCGTATGATAGCGTGAAAAGGGACGAATTATACAGAGCCATGTCGAGTCTCGGCATCCCTGCCAAACTCGTCCGCTTGTGCAGGATGACGATGGAGAAATCTCGCTGCTCCGTCAAAATTGGTAAGAACACCACCGATTCCTTTGATGTTGAGAAAGGATTGAGGCAAGGCGACGCGTTATCATGCAACCTATTCAACATCGTTCTTGAAGCCATTGTACGTAACGCACATGTCAACACCAGCGGTACAATCTATCAAAAGTCCGTTCAATTGCTTGCATATGCGGATGACATAGACATTGTCGGCAGAACGAAGCGAGCTGTGGCAGGGGCATTTGCGAGCATTGAATCGGAGGCGGCTAGAATGGGATTGGCGGTTAATGAGGACAAGACGAAGTATATGCTGTCATCGAGAGAGGAATCTCAACATCGTCGACTCGGGCAAAATATCACGATGGACAGATATAACTTCGAAGTTGTCAAGGACTTTGTCTACCTGGGCTCCACTATTACATCGCAGAATGACATCAGTGCAGAGATCAAGCGAAGAATTACTCTTGCCAACCGCTGTTTCTTCGGTCTAAGAAGGCATTTAAGTAGTAAGGCCCTCTCTCAGAGAACCAAGGAGACTTTATACAAAACCCTAATCATCCCGGTCCTGCTTTATGGGTCAGAAGCATGGACACTGAAAGATTCGGATAAAAATCTGCTAGGGTGCTTTGAGAGGAAGATTCTTCGTGTGATTTTCGGTCCGGTGTGTATCGAAGGAGTATGGAGGAGAAGATTCAACGACGAGCTATACGGGCTATACAGCGACGTTGACCTGGTCAAAAAGCTGAAAATACAGCGGCTTAGATGGCTGGGGCACGTGGAGCGTATGGACAGCAACGCACCTGCCCGACGAGTCTTCGAATCCAACCCCGATGGGGTACGCAGCAGAGGAAGAACCCGTAACAGGTGGCGCAATCAAGTGAATGACGACATCAAAGCACTCGGTGTGCGCAACTGGAAGCGGCTAGCTAGGGACAGAGCTGGCTGGAGGGGCTTGTTAGTTGAGGCCGAAGCCCATCCTGGGCTGTGAGCGCCATCAAAAGTAAGTAAAGTAAGTAATAATAACATAAACCTTGCCATTAATTTCTTGGGCTTTCTTCCAGAACTCACTCGTGGTCCTACAACTGACTAGGCTTTTCGCTTCATTTTTTGTTTTTGTTTTGAATTTCCGGTTCTGTTGGAGGTAGTTACGTTTCGTAGACTCAACGTTGGCTCATCTGTAACGCTTAAGCCACGCGTAAGATTGCTTCCTTGCCATCATTTACTCTGAATCAAACCAGGGCTCTTTGAACTCACCCTTTTCAGCTGTGATTGCTCAGTCCCGGAGCCGCTTTCCTTATACAATCTATGATGGTTCCCAGATAACTGCTTTCTAGCGTCCTCAGACATATATCCAATTGATTCCTGTAGGCATTTGCCTTTGAATCTTTCCAATGTAGTTTGCGCATCAATTTAAGGTTCAGACTTTCCTCATTTTCAGTTGCTCCAGTGTTAAAATAGATGATAATTGGCATGTGATCTGAAAACGGTACTTGCTCCACCTCAAAATCTGTGATCACGGAATTCCACATTCCTCCTGCCAGTCCATAATCAATGACAGAACTTCCTTGTGATCCATTATATTGTTAAATATGGCCGTTATCTTGTTGATCAACTCGTCCGACCCATACTTGTAGAATTCCGAAGGTATTCTATCAGACCCAGCAGCTTTACCATCATTGAGCCCTTTTATGGATGCATTTACCTCATCCCTCTGGATTGTTCCGTCTAAAAGTTCCTCGCTAAAAGCTGGTTGTGCAGATTGTACCATATCACCGCTCGGAGACAAGTTATTGAGAAGATCGACATAATGCAATTTTAAAGTCTCACAATTGAGATTTCTATTAATAACATAAACCTTGCCATTAATTTCTTGGGCTTTCTTCCAGAACTCACTCGTGGTCCTACAACTGACTAGGCTTTTCGCTTCATTTTTTGTTTTTGTTTTGAATTTCCGGTTCTGTTGGAGGTAGTTACGTTTCGTAGACTCAACGTTGGCTCATCTGTAACGCTTAAGCCACGCGTAAGATTGCTTCCTTGCCATCATGTACTTTGAATCAAACCAGGGCTCTTTAAACTCACCCTTTTCAGCTGTGCTTGCTCAGTCCCGGAGCCGCTTTCCTTATACAATCTGTGATGGTTCCCAGATAACTGCTTTCTAGCGTCCTCACACATATATCCAATTGATTCCTGTAGGCATTTGCCTTTGAATCTTTCCAATGTAGTTTGCGCATCAATTTACGGTTCACACTTTCCTCATTTTCAGTTGCTCCAGTGTTAAAATAGATGATAATTGGCATGTGATCTGAAAACGGTACTTGTTCCACCTCAAAATCTGTGATCACGGAATTCCACATTCCTCCTGCCAGTCCATAATCAATGACAGAACTTCCTTGTTTACCAACAAACGTATATTCGCCGAGTTTATCTCCATCACAACGGAGTTGCATAACTCAAGTATTTGGTTTCCTTTTCCATTCTTTAATGTATCCTTGGACTGCCTCACTAGACCTCTTCTCTCATTTTCAACTCCTTCCGTTGCACCCACTCTTGCATTCAGATCACCCACCACCAACCGATTTTAAAATTGATCCACACATAATAAATTCCTTCATTTTGTTGAAGTCCGTTTCCCAATGGTTACAGTTGACATAGCATGGAAGAATCCGAAATAATTCACCATCTTATCTTAGATCTACACAAATAGCTTCATCAAAAAACCTAAACTCGTAACTGCAACTCTGCAATTTCTTCTTCACACCGAATATGCATCCCCCACTTGCTCTCCCTCTTGCATGATTTCGTATAGCAGGAACAATTTTTAGCTCGTAGTCTTGGAATTTGTTTTCATAACATGTAAGGTTTGTTTCGCTTAGATATGTTTCATATAAAAATATAAGTTCAAACTTGTTAATAAAATTAAAAAAATCAATAGATAAACTCTTATCACTAAGACCAGAAATGTTGTATGACAAAATTTTAAAATTCTTACAAATATTTATAACATTTACATTTTCAACTTTTAAACTTTCTATAAAATTTGATTGGCAGACGGCATTAACATTAAAACAAGTTTCGAGGCCTACCAACAGGTTGGGAAGCACTGTCATTTAAATCAACTAGATTTTTTTTGCCTGGAACGCACCCATTACCACTGTCATCTATTATTTGACGCAACAATGACATTCCGCACTCGCCGTCACACATCAAATAGTTTTGGTTGTCATAATAGAAATATTTATTTTTACCAGTCTATTTTTTCTTATAATTTCAGTTTTTAATGTTAATAATTTTTTTCTTCTTGCTCGTGCGGTAGCCGGTAGATCTCGATGGAGATAAATTCCAGTGTACCGTAGTGTTGATGAAGCTTTTAGGAGCCACCCAACATCCTCATTTTTGTGCAATTTTACAATGACATTTGCTGTGTTGTTATTGCTGGACCTCAAAACCCTCGTTGTTGCAACTATGTTTTCGTTGGTTTGCAACAGATTTAGGCAACATTCTTTTGCTTTAACACCGGCATCTTCCCCCCCCCTTTTATAGGAAGGTGAACAAAGACATTTTTTTCATCAGCCTTTGACTGCAACATTTCGAGTTGGCGCTCCAATGCACTGCAGCGTGAACCAAAATGTTTAACCTGAGCCTGCAAGTCATCATTGCTTCTTTGGAGATGTTGGAATTCGATACGGATTGTATCAGAATCTAATTTGGTTGGCATGTCCTTGAGTTTGACGTCTAGCATTTTCGACATTCCTCTATAATCCTCTGGAGATCTGTTACTGCTATCGCCCCCACTTCGGATCCTTTACTACCACTCGATCCACTACTCAGAGGTGACTCTGATACAATTTCTTTATGTGGACTTTTTTGAGATTGCGTGTAGTTACTGGATTTCTGAGACGACGATTCATTTTGTTTGTCGATATGAATTTTGCTTGCGGCGAACTTTTGGTTCGTTTCATAAATTAAATAGTGAAATCAATCGGACTCACCAAAATTTCAATGGTACTTGCAAGTACTACTTTTAACGTAACTTTAGACAATGATTTAACAAATTTTTAAAGCTTAAACAATATTATTTTGGTTAAAATTATCAGAGCGATTGTTGAATTGAACTTTACTTAAACACACCAGAGTTGCCAATCACACACTTTATGCAATTCAGTCATATTAACATGGCTCGAGTAGAACTCATACGCAACATGCTAATATTGCCGATTATGACAAAGTGTGTTCTTAAACCTAGGCATATAATTTATTGCTTAACATTCCCCCCCCCCCCCCTTACAAAAAATGGATGGGAGATGTTATATTATCTTACTTTTAAAATTTTGAATTTTTTATTTTTACCTATTAGGTACTACTTGATTTTTTTTTGATATAACATTACATACTTACAACTATTTATATACTATTTGAATTTTTGTTTAATACATATTATTAACTGATTTTGTATTACTTACATACATTTTTTTTTATTACATTATTACTATTCGGTATTTATTTCTTTGTCTTATTACATGCTACTCTGTTTTTTTTTTGTTACGTATAATTATTTGATTTTTTATTACATATTAAATACAATTTGTTTTTTTTTTTAATATTGTTTGTCTTTGTTTTTAAAACAAGTCAATAAGAGCATTTATTTTCATTATTTAAATCTTCGCCCAGTTTGACGATTTTAAGAATTTTATCTACTCTTTTTATTTTTATTTTATGAATATAGTCTTGTTCTTCAACACAAAAAATGTGTCTTAAGTCTTTTGTAAACCCGTCAGGCTCAGCTTCTTTATTTACAATTGCGTCTTTATTTTCAATTGAGTTGACTTTATTTGTGTCCATCTGAATTACTTCGTAGTAACTAGGTAAACACCTTCATGAAGTTCACGAGATAAACAGAGCGTTTCTGCCACGCTGTTTGTGCTGATTGAAATTAATATTTCTGATCGTGGAGGTATTTTAACTTCCTTGATCTCAGCTTGAAAGTTCTCTTCATGATCAGGATTAGTGGAGATAGCAAGAATTGCAGAACTTGACCTGGTTACAGAGTATCTCAGAAATATTCCAACATGCTTAGATTTCGAACTAAGAGGATACATTTTTGGCTTCCTCTGCTAAATTTTTTCCCACAATAATTGTTTTCTCTTGTACTTTTGGCATAGAGACTTCAGAACGCTCCTCTGGTAAGCCCCCATTTTGTTCCACGACTTTAATGTGACTAAATGTCCCAACTTGCTTCGTATTACAACTAAGATTGGCACTCTTAACTCTTGAATTCTCGCATTGAAAAGAAACAAAGTAATATCAGCTTTCGGTTCCGTTCGAAGGAACTTTAAACGTTGCGCTTTGCCTTCAATATTGCAATGCTGGGACAAGAAATCGTTTCACAAAATGCCATCACCTTATGTTTGGTGATCATCTTCCACGATATGGAATTCACATGGAAGTGAATCATCAAGATCAAAGATACCAGTAACTGAGCCAATAGTCGAACTCTGGCTGTTGATTGTTTTAATTAATATCGTATCGATTTCTTCAGAATTGAAATATGAGCACTCGTATCAACCACGAGTTGGACTTTTCCATTCTTATTTATGTTTAAGGGAATTTCACCCATAGGTAAGAATGCACTATACCCTATGTTTAAATTTGTCTGGGAATTGTCGGGGTATTGGCGACATTTCCCCTGGAGTTTTCCAAACGTAGATTCTCCAGCTGTTTGCGAAGTTCATTGGTTTCACATTTCGCTTTAGCCAAACAATCGCTTTCGGAATGCCCCAATCTTGATCTACCCCAACTTCATTGAGGTAGACTCGCGTTTGTTTTTTTTGCACACGATTGATTGTATGTTTGGCCGTATATCTTACAAGTGGAACAGAATGGTGTCGATTTGCGATAATTATTCTGCATAATTACGACCCAATTTTCCACAGAAGGTGCATTTAGATCTAGTTGCAATTTTTTGTGGAAAATTGTAGGGCATCGACTTATTTTGTAATTGTTGGGAATTATTCTGCGTATAACTTGGGTAAGAGTTGAAATTGTGAGGTAGATTTGGGCTATAAGTATCGTTATATGTGTGGTTGTATGTATGGTTGTGTGTATGGTTGAGCGGATTGAAATTACAGGTTGATGGTATATATGTATGTTAAATTCTAAATGGGCTTTAAGCCTAAAGCCCATTTAGAATTTAACATTTAAGGAAAGGTCACGAAGAAGGAATAATTAGTATATATGTATGGTTGTATGTATGGTTGACGGGATTTAAACTATGCGTTGATGGTATATATGTGTACATGTAGCTTTCGATTTGTTCCAATAACCTCACCTGTGGAACAATGTCATCTAAACTCTTTTGAATTTCTTGTAACAGGAAAAATTAATGCGTTGGGTTGATGATTCCCACTTTAAAAGTGTGCAGAGCAATTTCGTTAAGCTCTTGCATCAGAACGTCTACCCCACTAGGGTATTGTTCCTTTGCCTTTGCTTTACACTTTATTGTAAACGATTTAATTCTGTTTAAAAAATTCATCATGGTTTCCCCTGGAAGTTGGTACATTGTACATAACTCACTTGTTAGTACAATGTAAGTTTTTTGGCTTAAAAATTTCTTTTTTAAAAGAGAAATCAACTCTTCAAGGGAGGTGACACTAGCTTCTTGAACAGATTCTAGTGCTCGGCCACGGAGCACTGTCGCGCCTTTTTGCAAACTTTCCTTATTTTTAAAATCAAAGAAATAATATCTGTTTTATGAAAAGTTTCAGAGTTTCGACTTTGAAATCTAAAAACCTTGCTTAAAAATTATATTTTTTTTTATTTGAGCTTGTAAAAAGGACCATTTGTATTACAATTATGATCAAATTTTATTTATTTATTTTTTTTTTTAATCCAAAATTTTAAGATTTTCGAAAAGCTGTTTTTGGTTCAATTTTTTGACTTTGAGTTGAGTTATAAAAAATCCTTTAAGAGTGTTTGGTCTAAACTTAACGGAAATTTCATCTTTGACTATTTCTGAAACATTTAGTAAGAAAACCAGCTGCCAGTTATTGCCTATTTGCGGTTTAGAGAGATTTTAATAAAGGTCATTTTTGGCTTGGTTGAATGAAATCACTGAAACAAATACGACCCGGTCATGTCCCATTTGCAAAAGAGTGCAAAAAGCTTCAACAATGAAGACCAGTCAACAAATGAGAGGCATAGTTATGAATATGGAATACCTCCATTACATGCCAGAATCAGATGCATGGAATTCATTTTTAAACTTGCATATATACTGAAACAAGATGGAGAAAATATTGATGAAAGTATTGGAACTAATGAAGCAAAATATCCAAAGGAAATTTCGTGAGGAAAGGGGACTCGATGTGGAAAAACCAAAACAAGGATTTGGAAACACTAACGATGGAAATATATCGAGAAGATTTTTTTTGCAATATGGAGGCAATATGGAGGTGATAAGAAGGCTTCAAGTAATACTTAACGTTCTAAACTGCAGAGAAAATGTTGACAGTTGAAAGTTTGGAGTTTATGCAATGGAAACAACAAATTTATTGAAAGAAAAGTATCCCGAAGAGCAACTTACACCTACTCTTCATAAAATGTTGGCTCATGGCCAAAGTATAATCGAATATCAGTCGTTACTAATCGGAGAACTCTCAGAAAAGGCTCAGGAATCCAAAAAAAAAAAGACCACAAAAAATATAGGTACCAAAATACGTGCAAGGTTTCAAGGATGAGACAGAATGAAGACCTATTAAACATGCTTTCAGCCTCATCGGACCCTCTTATTTCTTCGTTAAGGCATGTCAGAACTGAAAAGGACCTCAAAGCACGATACTCTCCAGAAATGATAAGTTTATTAGAAATTACATCGGACTTCGACGGAAGTTTCCAAGAAATTTAGTTTTTTGTTTTTTTATTTACTAAAACTTAATAATTTATTTATTCTCCACTGTTAAACTTGAAATATATTATTGAAATAATTTGTTATGCTGATGAGCCACTAAATAAAAAAAAACTTTTTGCAACACAAACAAAATTTAAATGGTTCTTTTTTTTCATCTACTCTTTCAATTGAAGTAGTTTTTTAATACTCTGTAAATACTGCAAACATTAACATTTGAGTTTTATTCTAAAGTAAAATACTCGAAACATTAACATTCGTATTTCAGCAGAAAATTCTGAAACATCCTGTAAATATTTTTTCTTAAAATTCACAAAATTTATAGCTTTGGAATTTTCCTTCAAGCTGAAAAAAATTTATCTCAATATCTTTATTTGCTTACGATCTATGATTTTTGCAACCAAAAAAGTCAATAAGCGCAACTGTGCGCCGCAGATGGATTTCTGTATGATGAATCGGGTTTGGTTGATTTGATCCTCTTGAACCTTGTGTTGATGTTCTCGCTGTTGCTTTTTCTTTAGCACTTATTGAAGTTTGCATTTGTTCACTTTTATATTTTTTATATATTTTTTTTTTGTTTGTTTGTCTAAGAAAAAAAAACTCGTGGTTCGCGATGGGAGTGTTGTACAGCCGTTTTATTTGAGCTTATGTATATAGGTATGTAGTTATGTTTTTAACATCACACCAATATTCACTATATTTTTTTTGTGTTACAATATATTGTTCATATTTACTAACTTATCTTATATTTCTGTGGGAGACTTACTTTACTTTACTTTTAATGGTGCTCACAGCCCAGGATGGGCTTCGGCCTCAACAAACAAGCCCCTCCAGCCAGCTCTGTCCCTAGCTAGCCGCTTCCAGTTGCGCACACCTAGTGCTTTGATGTCGTCATTCACTTGTTTGCGCCACCTGTTATGGGTTCTTCCTCTGCTGCGTACCCCATCGGGGTTGGATTCGAAGACTCGTCGGGCTGGCGCGTTGCTGTTCATACCCTCCACGTGCCCCAGCCATCTCAACCGCTGTATTTTCAGCTTTTTGACCATGTCAACGTCGCTGTATATCCCGTATAGCTCGTCGTTGAATCTTCTCCTCCATACTCCTTCGATACACACCGGACCGAAAATCAAACGAACAATCTTCCTCTCAAAGCATCCTAGTAGATTTTTATCCGAATCTTCCAGTGTCCATGCTTCTGACCCATAAAACAGGACCGGGATGATTAGGGTCTTGTATAAAGTCTCCTTGGTTCTCTAAGAGAGGGCCTTACTACTTAAATGCCTTCTTAGACCGAAGAAACAGCGGTTGGCAAGAGTATTTCTTCGCTTGATCTCTGCACTGATATCGTTCTGCGATGTAATAGTGGAGACCAAGTAGACAAAGTCCTTGACAACTTCGAAGTTATATCTGTCCATCGTAATATTTTGCCCGAATCGGCGATGTTGAGATTCCTCTCTCCATGACAGCATGTACTTCGTCTTGTCCTTATTAACCGCCAATCCCATTCTAGCCGCCTCCGATTCAATGCTCGCAAATGCCACTGCCACAGTTCGCTTCGTTCTGCCGACAATGTCTATGTCATCCGCAAACGCAAGCAATTGAACGGACTTTTGATAGATTGTACCGCTCGTGTTGACATGTACGTTGCGTACATTGGCTTCAAGAACGATGTTGAATAGGTTGCATGATAACGCGTCGCCTTGCCTCAAACCTTTCTCAACATCAAAGGAATCGGTGGTATTCTTACCAATTTTGACGGAGCAGCGAGATTTCTCCATCGTCATCCTGCACAGGCGGACGAGTTTGGCAGGGATGCCGAGACTGAACATGGCTCTGTATAACCCGTCCCTTTTCACCATATCATACGCGACTTTAAAATCGATAAAAAGGTGGTGTGTATCGATCTGGAATTCCCGGGATTTTTCTAAAATCTGTCGGAGTGTGAACATTCGATCGACGGTTGACTTGCCTGGCCTAAAACCGCACTGATAGGGCCGATCAGACCGTTGACAAAAGGTTTTAAGCGGTCACTCAGGATAGCCGATAAGATTTTATAAGCGACGTTTAGGAGACTAATTCCTCTGTAGTTGGTACATTTCAGAACATCTCCCTTTTTATGGATGGGGCACACTAAGCCGAGGTTCCATTCATCGGGTATACTTTCATCTGACCAAATTCTGCAGATAAGCTGGTGTATACTCCTAGCCAATTCATCTCCCACTGATTTAAATAGTTCGGCTTGTAAGCCATCCGCACCAGCAGCCTTGTACGACTTAAGGTTGGATATCGCCAGCCGCACTTCGGTTAGGTCGGGTGGACGGAACTCTTGGCCATCATCGTCCAAGTTGAATGGAGCGTTCTGCCTATTAGCGGCATCTTGGCTGTCTTCGCCATAAAGCAGTATAGAGAAGTGTTCCTCCAGATCCTCAGCACTGACTGTGTGTCTACTACCATATTCCCACTCTCATCTCGGCAGGCTTCCGTTCTAGCCTTGAATCCTTGGGTGGATCGCTTCACCCTCTGAAAACATTTTCGAACATCTCCCCTACCGCTACAACCCTCAATAGACTCTACCGCCCGCTTCTCGTGCTCTCTCTTTTTCCTCCTCAGAAGTCGGCGTTCCTCTTTTCGTTTTAGCCCTTCGGCCTCCCGGTTGACTCTCTCAGCAGCTCTTGTTCGAGCCTGCAGCATTGCCTGGTAGGCCTCGTCCTTAGCTGCATGCGCTAGCCGGCACTCTTCATCGAACCAGGGGTTTCGTTGTATTCGCCTCGTGAAACCCAGCACAGCAGAGGCGGCACTTCTGATGTCTTGTTGACAGTGTTCCCAGTGGTCCTCTGCACTTGATGCTGATGGCGGACTTCCTGAGAGATAAAGAGTTACGTGGTCTGCAAAAGTTCTGGCGGTCTCTTGCGATTTAAGCTTCTCGACATCGAATCTTTTCGCAGCATCTGCTCTGCGTTGTCGCGTCATGGATATCTGCATACGTAGTCTAGCTCCCACCAGGTAGTGATCCGAGTCAATGTTGGCCCCTCGGAACGTTCGGACGTCCAAGATACTGGAAACACGTCTCGCATCTATCGCAACGTGGTCGATTTGGCTGACGGTTAGTCGATCACGCGACCCCCAAGGCCCCTTGTGCATATTGAGATGTGGGAAGTAGGTGTTTGAGATGATGACATTTCGCCCCGCCGCAAAGTCTGCCAGCCTGTGTCCGTTGCCGGAAGTTTCGTCGTGTAGGCTGTGTCCTCCGACTATCGAACCAAAGATGCTCTCCTTTCTGAATCTTGCGTTGAAATCACCAAGAATGATCTTCACGTCGTACTTCGGGCTTATATCATACGTTGGCTCCAGGAGATCGTAGAATGCTTCTTTGGTTGAGTCCTCTCTCCTTTCATGGGGGGCATGATCATAGATCAGCGTAATGTTCTTAAATTTGTCTTTAATGCGGATTGTGACCAGGTTTTACACTTCGGAAGCCCAAGACTTCTTGCCTAAGTCTTCCCCTTATCATAAAACCACAAACAAAGAGCCGCTGACCCTGTTCCTTCAAGCACCCGCCGTAGTAGATGTCACACGATTTCAGTCGCCGTACGCCCTCTCGATCCCATCGAACTTCCTGGATGGTATTTACGTCAGCCTTTCTCCTGTGCAGGTTCTCCACTAATTGTTCGGCTGCACGTGTTCTGTATAAGGACAGGACGTTCCACGTGCAGATCCGAAATTCATTGTCCTTGTTTCGTTTGCTGGGGTCGTCAACTTTAAAATCATCCATATCCGAGGCTTGTTGTTGTTTCGGAACAATTTTTTTTTACATGGAAGGGAAGTTACCCCGACGCACAACCCCCGAGCCGGAGGACCAGACCATTCGTATAAATCCAAGTGTAGGGAGCCGGATAAACCGCTCCTTATAGGCCTGAGGTACAAATATGTCGTAGTAGCCCATATAAGGTTTTCACTAAGTAGCTCAACCTTACTGGAACTGTAGACGCCACCGTTGATTCCATCTGGAGAATTCGTCCGCTGCCGCCTCGATGAAAGGAGAAGTGCCTTAGTGGGAACACTCCTCCCCCCCTCTCTCATTGGCTGTTCCCAACAGCTTTCCACGGGGATTTAAACCCAGCTGAGGTACTAGACACCCGATGTTCACCTTTAGGAGGTGAGAGTAGGAGTTGGTAGACAGAGGTGGAATTTGAGAAAAACCTGTGGACGCGTGTGTCCTCTTGAATGCACATAACAACCCTTTTGAACATTTTACTGTGGGAGACAGTTTTTATTATTATTTTTTTTTTTTTTAGTTGCCCGGCTGCGGCAAATGTTAGGTTTATATTGTAAATGTTTATTTTGGTTTAATTATAAACACGATCGTTTTATTTCAGTTGTCAATCAACACTCAATGCTTTATTCTTTCTTCAATAAAAACCAAATCGATATCTAGACCAATTTCACACACTTTATGCAATTCAGTCTTATTAACATGGCTCGAGTAGAACTCATACGCAACATGCTAATATTGCCGATTATGACAAAGTGCGTTCTTAAACCTAGATAGGTATATAATTTATTGCTTAACAAGATCAAAACAAACAAACTTACACCAACTTTTGATCCTGAACTATTTTCGGCAACAAAAATTACTGGAACAAAAATAACTGCGGAATGGAAAGGTAAAGTTATTGAAAGAAATGCATTATACTTCAAGATTATTCCCAATCAAAATATTTATCTTTTTAGCCAGCTAAATCCGAGAACTACCAAACCCCATCAGCCTTCTTTCCATTCCTTCCCAAATATCAGTACTAGCTCATTCTCATTCCCACAGCTCTGCGAAGAATACATACACCAGCGAAAAGAACGACAACGGCTGCCAAGTACACAGACATCAAGTCCAACTCCATTTCCATCTACAGAAAGCTTTTACCATCATCGAGTCTTGTGAATTTGTCGATACCAAGAAAACTGCAAATGGAATCGCAAATAAAGGGTCCACCAAATAACTTTTTTTTTTGAAAATGCATCATCAACATCGAGTGTAGCTTCGGCTGGGTAGCACGTAGTGCCGTCCTGTTGAAACCAAATGTTACCAATATCCTCCTCTTCAATTTTTGTGAACAAAAATTCGTTCAACATGGCCCGATAACGATCGCCATTGACTGTAGCGGCCACTTCTTGCTCAGTTAAAGAAAAATGGCCTAATTATGCGTCTGGACCAAAATCCGCACCAAAAAAAAAATGTTAGATGGCGGGCCCTTTATAAGAACAGCTGTCACATGAAATACAGTAAAAGTCCGACAAACCGAACCAACTAATACAGGAAATAACACAACAGAAGAGGCGTGACAAGTAGTACCAAGAACATAAAAACGTACTTGACGACCTCCAAAATATATGTGAACATGCTGACGCGTTGTCTGAAGAAGGGGAGGAAATGTGGCATCCACAATGAAACACTAAATGTGTTTCCACCCTTCATGTGTGGAACATGAACAAGAAAAAACATATGTGATTTGCGATCACTATGTTATAATTATCATGCATTATCATTCACTCAACTAATGTAACAAATTACAGTTCGCTTTTCTTTTAATAAAAGATATATATATAAAATATATATATAAAAGATATTTTAAATAAACGCGTATCAATTCTACAATATGAACAATTTTTCCGAGGATTTGAATTGATATGGACATCAGCAGTGCGCTCTGTGCAATTTAGAAGAGCGAGTGGGGGCCTACTGGTTGGCATTAGCCGAGATGTTAACAAAGAGCTAAGAATTGATTGCACAAAAACGTTGGAAAGAGACGTTGACCGCATCGTGTCATCCAACTTTGAACTATATGTGCTGCCTACTTATCTTAATTGTAACAAATGGGAAGAAGACTACCTTGTATACAATAGAATCCTACAGGAATCCAACTTTTAAAACGTGATTGTCATAGGAGATTCAATGTACGAATAGGAGAAAGCCAAACACTAATGGAAGATCAAGCTGCAAATCTCAATGTACTTAATGTACAATGTACTGCTTAAACCAGAACGAAATTCTAAGGACAAGGTAATGAACAATAAAGGCAAACGGTTCATTGAGACGTGCAACGATGTGGTCATTACAATACTAAACGGACTTACACCGAGTGACTTTGAAGGAAATTTCGCCTTCTTAAGCCCAGTTCGTTGCTCAGTTAAAGACTTGTGTGGAGCCTCGCATAATGTTCTTAGGCAAGTAAAAGAACTAAAAGTAGGGTACATGGTATACTCAGATTATATGCCGCTTGTGTTAACGCTACAATTATCGGGCTTTCAGCCTTCTGCAGAAGTGAGCCTGCTTCCCAAGCTAGTATGGTGAAAGCAAAATGAAAGCAATTACGAAATTGGAATTCAAGTGGAGTGGACAGCTGGACGGTTGAAGGTATAGAGTAATTTCTCAAACAAAAAGAATTTTAAAGAATGTTGGTTTGGTGCAGCGTGTATGGCCGCAAGGGAAAATGCCGTTAAATGGCTCAACAGGTGGAGAAGGGGCCCCTCAGAAATTCTGAAAAAAAACATACCTTGAATCAAATCGAAAATAAAGCTATACTATCAATCGTTATGTATCAGTCTTAGAAACGTTCGAAATATAGAGGAATGGTGGGATACTGCAAACAAATTACGTAATAAAAACCACAGAACCAAACATAATAAGTAGTAATTTTAAAGAAAAAGTAGTCATTTTAAAGAAAAAGTAGTCATTTTAAAGAAAAAGTAGTCATTTTAAAGATCATTTTTAACACCTCCTGAACCCTCACTTAACTCCAGGCCATAGCAACACTGGAAGACACATTAGAAGACAAACAAAGCTGCCAGGTACGACCGTGTCCCGTATGAATTTTGTATGCATGCTCCTCAGGTACTTTTAGATCGTCTGGTTAAAATCTATAATAGAATCCAACTAACCGAAAGCGTTGAACCCTCATTCAAGAAGTCTTTGATCTTTCGTAGAAACAAAAAGGGAGACGTAAACCTCGCACAAAACTACAGAGGAATTTCCTTTATGGATATCATGGAGAAAATTTATACGGGCATACTTCTCAGAAGGCTACAGGATTTAGAAACAAGAAACAGTATTCTGAACGAATATCAAGCAGGGCTTAGAAAGGGATATAACACAGCAGATAATATATTCAATCTACTAAATATTGTTAAAATCAGGATGACTGAAAAACATACTGTTTGTTTGTAGATTTCAAGGCAGCGTTTGACAGTATTTGTCGGAACGCTCTGTTTTTTAAACTAAAAAAGAATGGACTTATCAACAAAATTCCTAAACATCATAAAGGATCTCTATGCAGGGACAACAAGTGCTGTATGGGTTGGAAAAAACTATCAGAGTGGTTGCAAACGGAAATGGGTGTAAAACAGGGGTGTCTCCTAAGCCCTATGTTATTTGCACTGTTTATCAACGACATGCATGATTTCATTGGTGGGGGAATTCATATAAATGAACAAGACATTCGAATGTTACTGTACGCAGACGACTTTGTAATTTTTTCAAACACACCAAAGGACCTACAAAACATGAAAAATAAGCTTGAAGAATATTGCAAAAATGTGGAATCTGGAGAAATCAAAAATGTACTTATTTAGACAAAATAGAGGTGGGAGAAGTAATCTAGATGGACCCTCGCAACGGAGGAAATCGAGGTGGTCAACAAGTATAAGTACTTGGGTTTGTGAGCTTAAACTTGACTTGGCATATGTTTATTTCGAAAAAAGAGATCAGTAATTCATCAAAGGCCTTTATTGCGATTGTCGTTCAACTTTCGATGCGACAATAGTCGAAAGTATCGATAAATTTTGTTTTTGGTATTGTGTATCTCAATCGACAGAATGTGCTTATTGTGAATAAGTCCAATATTTTGACATCTGGTATCGTGTCAGTGATGCTAAATGTAGGGAAATGTTTCTTAACTTAGGGATCAAACTGAATTGGTAAATATTTATATTTACCTAAATATAAATCGAAAACCGATAAATAATATTAAACCAATAAATAATTCAGTTTTAAGGAACCTGAAATACTGATACGTACCTAAAATTTAAAAAAAAAATTCTCAAATCAAAGCAAAAATAAAAAAAACAATTGCAATATAACGTTGAAAATACATGAGGCGTGTTTTATTGGTAGTTTTAAGTAAGTGTAGTAATACAAGTTCCAATAAAACGCTATAACCAATATTTATGTTTCTTTGGCTGCGTTCGAAGAGCATTATATTTTCCACGTTTCTACAGTGCATAACTTCATGTCTGCATTAAAGACAACATGTCATCATCTCAGCTATCTTTGTTTTTGGAAAAAATTGCCGGAAAAATAAGAATCCAATTATATTTTTTTACATTTAAGGCTCTTCCAACGCGAAACATTCGCTCTGCAGGGCGAATCATTCATTCACAATGATAACAGAAATGACAAATAAACAATACTAAATAACAACAAAAACTGCCGTCGTCGAATGTTTCGCGCCGCTTTTGTGTTGGTTCGGGGGAGCTTTCAAGGAGTATTTAGTGCGATCTTTCACCGGAAATCACTAAAATTGGGAGAAAATAAAAATGCATTGACTGACAATTCTGCTGTGAAAGTGAAAAGTTGAATTTAAGTATCGCTCCCGAAAATTTTATTTTAAAAAACAATAAAAACATCAAAAAAATTAAAATTAACTTAAAAAGGGAAAATTTTTTAAGCTGAATTAATCTAACAACCAAATTATAAGCCGATTTAACTTCAGCTAACACTTTAAAACTCACAAAACATTTAATTTGATTTGCGAGCAATCACATGACCGACAACAAGAGAAAAATCTGTCATACATCTCCAGAGGACTTTTCCCACCAAGTCACAGATTCTAACAACGGAACATCAAAAATTTATAAAACTCATACAGTAATGTCCATCTCAACATCAGATTTGCAAAAAATTAAATGAATTGTTGATAGTTCTCTGCAATTAGAGCTTCTTAAGGCAACATCAAATCTAGCTACCAAGGAAGATCTAAACAATTTTAACATCGAGATAAGCATTCTGCGGCAACAAAATAAAGATCTATCCCGTAAAGTTCAGCAGTTTGAAAACAGATGTTGTTTACTTGAGGATGAGCTGGAGATGCAAAGTAGGGAAATAAAAGGAAAAAATATTATTATTTCATTAAAAGAATACAACCACCCGTAAAAATCAGTAAAAACAACCACATAATCAAAATGAAAATTAATACTGGGTCCACTGAATCCGCCACGATAATGCTTAAGAACTCATCCAAACTTAAAGGCACAGGTGTTCACAGAGATCTCACAAAGCAAATGCAATCAAAACGAAGAATACTGCTCGAATACAGAAGAATACTCAAAACAAATAAACCAACAGTTAAAATGCAAATGAAAAATAATGCTCTTTTGATAGAAGGAAAATCTTTTTATTTAAACATTAATAATAACTTAAAATTTAATGAAAATTTTCTCAAAATGTTAGTAAATTGAGAATTAGATGCCGTCAGCCCATTAAGTATTAATTGTTGTAAAATTTTAGCGTACAATGTTTCTGGTTTGAATAATAAGTTTTTGTTTGTAGACTTATGTCTTATGAAATTTTTTTTCTCTTTGAAACACATGTAACTATTGAAAATTCAAGTAAATTTATTAAATATTTTAATGGATTTAAACTTTGTTGGATTCCTGCAATCAAAACCTCTTTTAAAAGACGTGCAAGTGGCGGTTGTCTTTACGGAATCAAAACATCACAATTGAATGATTATGATTTTGCTGAGTCCCAGGGAGCTAATTTAGTAAAACTGTTAAAAAAAGTAATATGTTCACCCCCCCACTTTACTTTAACTGTAAAAATTGGTCTGAAGACTTCGAGAATCTCAGCAACATTATGTCCTTGTTAGCAGGCAAAAGTATTTTAATGGTCGGTGACTTTAACGCCAGAATAGGCTGCACTCAAGTTACGACACTGCGGAATATTAATAACACAGCTATACACCCTAGTAGCAGTCCATCTAAAGACAACGTATACAACCAAAACGGAACAAATTTACTCAAATTGCTGCAGTTGTATGACAGTATTATCTAAATAGATGCACCGAAGGTAACATCGAAGGCAATTTTATATTTATTGGAGGGCAGGGAGAATCCGTCATCGATTATTGTTGTATAAACAAAGAATGGATAGATCTTATCGCCAAATTTGAAGTTTCATACAAAAATTTTTCTGATCATATGCCAATAATTGTTGAGTGCATACCTAAAACAACATTCCGACAGAGAAATCTTGATTTGATTCCACGCTTGAAATGGAATAACAAAAATATTGAATCCTACCAGCTTTCTTTGGATGATTTCATTTCAAGGATATCTGAAATTACCGAGACTTCTGATGCACTCTCAGAACATATTATAGCATGCGTACGGAATACTTCACATAACAGAGGACAAAATCCAGTTAAAACTTTTAGACAAAAATGGTTTGACAGGGAGTGCATGCACGCTAGACAAAAATCGTTTGCTTTACTAAATGCAATGAGGCGTAACTCATATACAGTCCCAGGCCATATTATTAGACGCACTGTAGGTTTTATACAAAATCAAAATTAACTGCTGCTTTGAACATTTGGTTGCTGTTTATTGGATATGTTTGTATAAAATACTTTCTTTCCTTATTGTTATCAATTAAAAAACATCATATTAACTGAAAAAAATATGTATTTATTAATATTTGGACAAACGAACATTATTCTTCAAAATTCTAATATTTAGTTGAGCCTCCTCTTGCCGCTATGAGAGCTTCAATTCTGCGCGGCATGCTGTCAATGCAAGACTGAACTGTCTGTAGCATTTGTGGATGGTGACTCCATACATGAATGATTTTTTCCAAGAGCTGCGTTTTAGTTGTGATAATTTCTTTAGCCACTTCTCTCTTCATGAGCTCCCACACATTTTCAATAGGGTTCATGTCCGGACTGTTACCTGGCCAAGCCAACAGAGGGATGTTTACTTCCTCTAAATAAGTTCTTACAAATCGGGCTGTATGGCAGGGAGCTCCATCTTGCATAAAAATAAACGGTTCACCATTCGGAAACCATTCCCTGACCTGGGGCTACAAGCGATTCCTTAATACCTCTTTATACTGGTCCTGTTTCATTATCCCATTTACGACGTACAAACGTAATGAACTTCGGCAATAGTATGTCCAATCAAATACTTGGTACAAATCTCTCTGCCTCTCAAAGAAAATAAACTTTGAAACAAATCAAGCCTTATCTTTAGGACAAACGAAAAAGACAAAGGATTTCTGGAAGATAGTGAAAGAAATAAATGGTTCAAATCATATTAAAGGATCCGGCGTATCTGCGGATGACCTCTCTATTTCAAAACTTCAGTTATTTTCCCTATACATAAAAAAGTGATTTGAACGCTGTTGAAAACTACCGTGGCATTTCATTCATGAATCTTATAGCGAAAATATTCTGTGGAGTACTAGTTGGCAGACTGGAAAGTGCTTTTCTACTATTGATCAAATTTTCTCACTTACATCTAAAGTTAAAGCATTTCAAGCACGAAATAAGAAAATCTATGCATTTTTTGTGGATTTCAAATCTGCTTTTGATCTGGTGAATCGGAGTGCTTTGCTATATAAGCTTTCAGAAGTAGGTGTTTCAACAAGATTTCTTCCAGAAATACGCAACATGTATACGGACACGAAAGCAACAGTTTGGGATGGAGACGTTTTTTCGGAATGGTTTGCAACTGATACTGGTGTTAAGGAAGGGTGTCTTCTTAGTGCCCTCCTGTTCTCCCTTTTTATAAATGACATTGTTAAACATCTACCCGGAGGTATTCGAATGGCAGGCACCATCAAAAACGTATTGCTGTACGCCGATGACCTAGTCATATTGTCAGAGTCCCCAGAAAATTTGCAACTTATGATAAATCGTCTTGCGGCATATTATGAGAAATGGGGACTGACTAATAATACTGGAAAGTCAAAAGTTATAGTGTTCTCACGATCAAATCAGGGTGAAGTGAGAAATAGTTGGATTTTTAATGGAAGTCGTTTGGAGGCGGCGAAAGAATACAAATATCTTGGAATGAAGCTCAACTCAACTTTGGATTTGAAAAATGTAATGTGTCGCAAAGTCCTATCAATTTAACATGGAGAAAAATATTTTTAAATCAACACATAAATCTGTCCGTAAAATATAAAATCTTTGATTCTGTTGTTAAATCTTCGCTACCCAAGAAACAAATTTAGCTGTTCAAATGCTCTAACAGGACTTCCAGAGCAAGTCTCAAAGCTCGTCACTTCGAGAATTAGCACCAGTTGCGCATTTAGAGTAATTTAAGAGCTCTCATACAGGGAATTCTTTGACACTTAGAGCAAATTTCTGTTCGTAATCTGCTCGTTATCAGGGCCTTAGTAGATTTTAAGCTCTTTAATTATGCATTTTGTATCTACTCAGGAGCACCTTTGACAGCTTTTTGTTGGTATAAGTGTGCATAATACAATCGAAGAATAGTATATAATAGTTGCACAACATATTTTTTGTTTGTGTGATGGATTATTTTATTTGAAGTATTTATAAGTATTGTAAAACTTCATTAAGTGCGTAATGTCAACAAGATAAGTTATTTTTTATATTCGAACAGAATAAGGGAATTATTATATTCTTCGGTAAAAGCATTGTTAATTTTAAGTGCGCGTTTTGTTTTATCACAAATGTATTGAAGGTACTTCGCGAAATTACAACGCGCCTCCGAAATTATAAATATTACGCTGAGGTTTTGAAAAATTTTAATCTGAACAAAACAAAAAAATCTTAAGAACTATTGTCAATTAAATTAATAAAATATTTTGTTTAAAAATTACAATATGTGTTGTGTTTTTTAATCGAAAAAGGAGACCTTTTCCTTTTTAAAATTGAAAAAAAAAATGGTTATTCGAATAATTTTTCTTTTATCGTTATATTTTTATTAGGGTAAAAGTTTCTCTTCCATAGAGCTGTAATAGCGCTTCAGAGCTGTAATAGCGCAATTTCTGAGCTAGTAGCCACAAAGTGACAGATTTGCTTTCAGTGCTTTATATAAAATAGGGTGTTTTAGAAAATAAAAGAAAGAGTGAATATTCTGCACACCAAATACCTAGTATATTTTTATTTAAAGAGTAGGTTTCCCTGAGATGCACTTCGAACTTAACGAGCAAGTTTTTTTATTTTGTGTTTCAGCTTAAGTTAAATTTCAATAAGTTTTAAAGCTATCTTAGGGTATAGAAAAAAATAATAAATAATTTTAATTAATTTAAGCCGTGTTTTTTGCGAGAGTGATTAGCAACTCAGCAAAATGTTTACACGCAAAACAATAGCAAAAGAAATTATTATAGAGAATTTTCGTGTTTTCCGTGTGAAAGTTTTACTGAGTTGCTAGTCGCTCTCTCAAAAAACACGGCTTTATTTATTTTCGACTCATGATTATTTTTTCTTATGTTTTTTGTTGAATTAATTTTGTTGAATTTGTATAAGTTTGTAATACCCTACAAAATCAGTGGTGGTTTTACAATAGCTCTGTAAATGCTTTTTTTTGACACTTTACAATGCGCATGAGTAATATTTTTATTATCTACCATTTGTGTGAAAGTATAAGTATTCAGCTCAGTATACGCACTTTTTGTGTGGTTCTAATAGAGCTATGTTTCGACGTTTTGGTAGGCGAATGCGTTAATATTTTGTCCATGTGTTGTTGAAAGCTCTATAATAACTCGTTGAGCGCTGATATTTAGACAATGCTCTATTTTGAATGTTATAAACTAAGGTATGTTATAAACTAAAGTTAGGAGCATATTTTTGAATCTTGAGACGTTATTAGTTGTTAGAGCTGAAACCATTCCAGAACCTCTGTTATAGAGCACAATTTTTAAAGAAATAAAGAGAGCTGTATTATAAACTCTTACAGAGCTATAGCCGTAGATTACACTATATTAGAGCTCTAGAAGAGCAGTTTTGCTTCAACTAGTTCCAACAATGTTACTTGGGTACGCTATGCTGCTCAAGTTTGGGGGATAAAAGAGTATGAAGAAATTGAAAAATTGCAAAGAAACTTTATTAAAAAACTGTTTTATCTTCCGATCAAAACTCCAAATTATGCCATATACTTAGAAACAGGTTTACCAAAACTTTATACTTACACACTTAAGCTTCAAGCTGATTTCATCATTAAAGTTTTGAGATACCCGGATTCTCGGTTGACCAAAAACCTGCTACTTTATGAGGTAAGAAATAAAGATTGGTGGATGGAGAAATGGCAAACTCTTCGTTCTTTGTATAGAGAAGAAGTTAATATCGATCCAAACAACCTTCAGCTTTTAAAGGACCAGTTTTATAAAATCATTCAAAAGCAAGAAGACTCTGTTTAAAATCTCATAGTTAAAGAGGCCTGTCAATCGTTAAGCAGAATAATATACAGCCAATTAGAGCACGATCTCTGTGATGCAAATTATTTTACAGATTCATTTAACTGCAAAGAAATATCCTTTATATGCAAAGCAAGGTGTGAACTTCTAGGTATCAACGGAAGTCCCTACAATGGAAGTTTTAATCACTTCTGTACTCTATGCAATACGAAATCCAAAGAAGACTGTTTTCATCTAGTAAGCATATGTCCAATCTTCAAGCAATATAAACTGTGTTACTTTGGAAAAGCTGTTTTAACAATGGATGAGACAAAAAGCATCTTAAACGGATCCAACTGGAAAGGACTTACCTTTTTTTGAAAGAAACTGTACATTTAGAATGCTGCTTATAACAGAATACTCGTAACTAACATACAAATTAATGCAAACTACAAATTTAAAAAGAATCTAATTTGTTTCCTTTTTTTTTTTTTTTAATTTTTTTTTTAATGTTGCCAGTCGAGCTGACGGCTAAGCCAAAGCTTAGAAATTCATAAAAATCTATTTAAATGTAACAAATTCAAATTGTCAATAAATGAATTCTTTACTTAGGTACTTACTTACTTATTTATAATCGGATATGTCAAAGACTTGTGTAGACACGGTTGAGTTTTGTAAATTAAAAGTGAAGCTTATGGCATCATTATTGTTTCGAGTCAAAAAAATATTTCATTTTTGCCCAACCTTAAACATAAAAGCACTTTTATCATTTCAATGATTGAACTACTTTGCCATTGACCATTGAAACCTTAAAAGTAATTTTATGTGAAAGTTATGAGTCAAACTCAAAATTAGGATGGTTAAAATTATTAATTAATTCATAAACTTTATTTTTGTTGGCGCATGTTTATTTTTGTTGGCGCATGTTTGGCGTAAGTTTGGGAGAGCCTTTATGTTCATTTTAGTCGATAGAGAAATTTTAAGGATTTTTTTCCTATACATTGGTCTTTTATTGTTTTCATATGCCATCACTGGCAAATGTTTTGATTTTTGTGTTATGGAATTGTTCAGTTAATAAAATGTAAGTGTCTACTAATGTTATTGTGTAAAAATTATAATACAAACAGTTAAATAAATAAGAAATGATATCCTGCGAGTTCTTTTTTGAGGATACTGAAGATGAAAGCAACCACGATGACATCATTATGGCTGCCAGAATTAAGGGATGCTTCCAATCCTCTGGAGCTTCAAGAAAATTTGTAGGTGAATAAGTTAAAATACATTTTCTTTGCTAAAATAATATCTATTACAGGTTCTTGAAGCACTTTCGATTATCAAAACCCGCATTTGTTCAGTTGTTGGTGGACATCGAAGATCGATTTAAAACAACTAAAAGATGTACGGCAATACCTAACGTAATTAAACTGGCAGCTACATTAAGATTTTGTGCCCATGGATCATACCAATTTAGCGTTGGGAATGAGCCCTGCCTCGGCCTTGCACAGTCAACTGGTCCCTTGTACTTAAGGAAGTACTTAATGTCATAGAAAATCAAATTTGTCCAAAATCGATAGAATTTAGAGTGAAGTGGAAAAAAGATATGCCAAGTTAACGAAGCCCTATACCAGGTGTGATAGGTTGCGTTTATGGTACGCACATGAAAATTAAATCTTCAAAAAAGGAGTTACAGCATGCGTACTATAACCGCAGAGGATTTTATAGCATAAATGCCATGATCGTTAAAGAAAACCAAATTTTTTTTCAATATCAATTCAACAATTTCATTTCAGGTTTGTGACGATACAATGGGTCAACACATGATTCAAACGTTTTGAACATGTCCAGTTTGAGGACACTCTTAGAAAGAGAGCATCAAAGAGGACAAACAAACACTTGGCTTCTTGGTAACATTTGTTATAAATAATTAATTTTACATAATTCACACATATTAATCCTTAAGGAGACGCAGGATATCTCTTGAAGCCATATTTAATGACCCCATTTTGAAATCCTGAATCAGCATCGTTGGAAACTGCATTTAACAAAAAATATGCACGGGGAAGAAACATCATAGAACGGACAATGGGTGTGCTGAAAAATAGATTCAGATGTTTGCTGAAGGCAAGAGAGTTGCATTTTTCTCCAAAGAAAGCAACACCGATTACGAACGTGTGTGCAGCTTTACATAATATTTGTCTGTTCCATAATACACCCATGTTGGAAGACTTCATAGATGAACCTGATACTGAAGCTGATGATTCTGCAAACTTTCAAAACATGATTGAAAACTTTCGGAACGAGGAAGCTGTTTCAATAGGAAACCAAAAAGTTATTACAATGTTTGAAACTTAAATAAAAAAAAACACAACAAAAGTTTTCTTTGTAATTAAAACCTTTATTTATTAGGAACACGAATTTTAAGAGGAACAAACATTCCACTCATTATAAATAAAGAAAAATAACACAGAAAATAACATACATAAATAATATAAAGTTAAACAAAAAAAAATACTTAAGTTCAACAAAAAATAAAATACTTGATTCAACAAAAAAATACTTCAGTTCAACAAAAAAGGAACACTTACGAACGAAAAGCAAATTAAAAAAATAGAGGGTTAAGATCCTTGACAACTTCAAATCTATTCAGATGTTTTTAGTTCCAATTTTTGTTGCAACAGTTTCAGCTTTGCTGCCCTATTTTCCTGTTTGGAATTCAGTTCATCTTTATAAAGTTGTAGTTTTTCCCTCTTGATGGCCAGTAGTTTCTTATGTTTACCTTTTTCTTGATAATAAATCTTTTTGGAATACTCTTCGAGGCGTCCAATTTTCCTTTTCAAATCTTTCATTGTATTTTTGGCCTTTTTATAAAAATCTTCTTGAGCATCTGTCTGCTTCATCAAAAGTGAAATTCTTTCTTCTTCTTTGGTTTTTTTGTTTTTCTTTTCAGAACTTTTGACGCGAGTTGAATTCTCTGAAGAAAAATTTTCGGACAAATCAATATGAATCAGATCTGACTCTTTTTTCGACTGCCATATTATCCTTGTTAATGTCATTCTCATTATTTGTCATGCTGTCTGCAATTTCTAGTCCAATCTCCAGGCCAGTTGGATCAATGGAGGCATCCATAGAAAGTTATCCCATAACACTTTCCTCCAACTTACTGAACTGATGCAAACGGTTTGGACCACCGCCAGTCGCCTGGATCTCGGTTTTATTTTGAGTCTTTTTTTTTATTTTAAATTTTAGATCTGCCCAAACCTATCACAAAAAACTAAATATTTTTTTTTTTCAATTAATGCAAAAACTACCTTAATTCATTTGTCACAGGTGCGCATAGGAGGCCAAAGACTCTTTAGCTCGGCAGTAATCTTTTCCCACCTTTGTTTTGCTAGGGCTTTTCTGCAAATTCCTTTTGCTATGTCCGGATGCGCTTCCATTAATAACACCAGCTTTTCCATTTGTTTTTTACTGCTGCCTTGTGGTTAAAATAATATTATTTTGGACATAATAGGTCAATAAATTAAAAAAAAACATTATATTTTTGTCCAGAGAATTATAAGGGTTGCACGAAATGCATGGAAAATTCGAATGAAATTTGTTTTTATCGATTTTTTTTATATTTTCATCAAAATTAAAAATGAATGCAACGTTCACTTGGAACACTTCAATAAAGACTAAAAAAACGTTTCATTCACCAAAATCGAGCCAGTAGTTTTGAAACTAGAGCAAGGTTTATCGCACACTTTTTTGATTTTCCTATAAATTCCAAATGAATTGGAATAAAATTAGTTTTGTAAGCAATTTTTTGAAATTGGTTTTGTCTTTTGAATACAAAAATTAAATTCTTGATCACAAGAGAGGGACTTTTATAAGAATTAAAAAGAAGATAATTATTTATAAACTTATGTTAACACAATGCACCAATCTCAACCCAAAGTAAACAAAATAATAAAAAACTAAATGTCAAAATTTTATCACGGGTGCCAAACTCGAAAAGTAAAAATTTTTGATGACCCACATCATTTTATTATCATGATCTGATCCAGTTCAATTTCATAATAAAACGCGGCTATAAATAAAGATAAAAGTCGTTTATCGATAGAAAAACGACACTCGCAATAAGGACCAAAGCTAGAATTGTTTAACGCAGTAGCAAGATCAATCTCGGGGTATTGGTGCGGTGACCATATTTCTAGGAGCAAACCCCGGGAGAAAAGTGGAAAATTTAAAAACCTAAGAAAAAATTAAATATTTAAGAGTTTTTAACTTTTTCTTAAATTGAAAGAGAGAAGAAAATAATAACAGAAAAACAAACGACTAGAAATTTTAAAAGGAAAGGAACAGTAAAATAAATTATAATGTAATTTCAATAAAACAAATCTTAAAACTAAAAAAAAACCTAAATTTTGTTCCTTATTGCATTATTAATATAGCAAATAAGTTTTTTAAAAAATATAAGATAAATGTATGTTCATTATGTAAAGCTACCAAAAACATAACATTTCGTATTTGTTTATAAATCTAAATTAACAACGTAAAAGGTTATGCTGATCATACTTCTTAAACGAAATTTTGTCGGTTTCTTTTAAATAATTTTTAAATTCATGACAGCTTAAACTGTAATAACGTTTAACAGTTAATGTTGAAAATTAACTGTTATATTCTAAATATCAAATACCTTCTCTCTTTTCTTTATTTGAAATATAGATTAGATTTTTTAGATTAGATTGCTTTTTATTATTCTAAAAGTGGTGTTAACAAATTTCTTAACGATCGTCAAATAAGCATGGCTTTGCCGTCAATTTTATAAAAAAAAAACTTTATTGCTAAATAATTAAGGTACAGTTTGATTAAAAATTTTCATTTAAAATTCTGCTTCTATAAGCTAATGCAATTTTACAAAACTTGAACATTTTGGTTACATCTATTTCATTTAGGCATTTTAATGTAATGTAATGACACATGTCTTTTCGTTTCTTTGAAGATCGGGCATCTACCAACAAAATGAAAAAGGTCTTCCCGTTCCGCCATATTACACATTTCACAAAACACAGGTAAATTTTCGCGATGTGGAAAGAAGTTTAGGTTTAACAGTTCACCCCTTAATCTAAAGATGCAGGATATTTCCTCTGTAGTGCTATCATCTCTAAAATAATTTAAACTATTTAAGTTTTGGTTTAGCTTGCTATATATCAGCCTGTATATCGATTCTCCTGCCTCTTCTGCGTAGCGAGCTCTGGCGTTGATATCTAGGCTTGCAACCATCTGATGGAGTGAGGGCTTTCAATTACTATAATCATTAACGTTTAATTCTATACCCGCTTCTTGCCCTAACTCCATCCAGCCCTTGAACCATCCAGATCTGATACGTATCGCTTAGAGCGCTGCTTTTTTTGGAAGGCGATTATCAGACATATTTAGCACATTGATGATATAATCTACTTGTAGTTTCAAGGTTTTTATAAACAATGGAGAGATACCAGTTTCGAGCATAACCATGTAGTTAGGCGCGTTTGGAGGAAGTCGAAAAATGCGTTTGATGTAAAAACGAAGAAGTTACTTAACGGTCTCATATTTCCCCCCCCCCCCATACTTGAGCTGCATATAGTAAAGTTGCTTCTGACACCGATTCGAAAACCCTATACTTGACGCTATGCGCAATATTTCTGTTGTTGAAGATTTCCTTCCAAGCTACGTTTATTGCTGTTTTAGCTTTTACTAACTTTTCGGAGAGGTGTTTTTCCATCTTGGGATTCTTGGTGAAGTACACTCCTAAGTATTTATACTGCTTCACATCTTCGTTGTTATAAGTCCATTGTTCTCTTCGACTTAATCTTCCTCCGCCTCTTTTGAATATCATAACTTTTAATTTTTCTAGGTTGATCACTAAATTCCATAAAGTGCAATATTCGTTAAGATTATTTATCATTAACTGTGTGCAATATTCGTTAAGATTATTTATCATTAACTGTAGTGTTACCGGTGAGTTCGCGAGTAGAACGATATCGTCCGCAAACAATAGGGCTTTGATGAGGGTTTCTGCGTACCCAACTCCACCCGGTAACAAGCCAGTTATATCTTCAATGAAAAGCGCAAATAAACTTGGGCTTAGCGTGCATCCTTGCCTTACACCTCCAATCGTCTGAAACCATTCCGATAAATGTTCACCATCCCATACAGCTGTTTTAGTGTACAAGTATAGGTTCTGTAGGACGTGTCCGAACCTGTGTGACATTCCCAGTCTAAACATCTTGTACATCAATGCCTTTCGGTCTATCGTATTGATTGCCGCCTTAAAGTCCACAAAGAGGACATACAATTTTTATTTTTGGGACAAGAACCAATCAGCTATGCTTCACAGTACAAAAATGTGATCTATAGTGGAATAACCTGGTCTAAATGGATTGTTAACATCAATCCACCTTCTCAGTCGACTTTGTAGTATCGATGTAAATATTTTATATGATGCATTTAAAAAGGAAATACCTCTATAATTTTCTGGACCCATCGTGTTTCCCTTTTTATGAATCGGAAAGATAATAGATTCCTTAAATTGCTGCGGTATGCTTCCGGTATGCAATATCTAGTTATATACTCCTGTTAAATTCTCAACGAGTTTCTCGGTGCCATATCGGTAAAACTCCAATGGTATCCTATCCGATCCAGCTGCTTTTCCATCCTTGAGTCTATTTAGCGCTGCGGACACCTCCTGTTGCACAATTGGCTGGTCCAATATTTCAAAGCGTGGTTGGACATACTGAATCATATGATAAGCCATACTATCTTGGTTCATAAGTTGTCTGAAGTGTATCTGTAAGGTATTACAATTTAAGTTAGGATTAATTACATAGACTTTGCCATTTAATTTTTGTAACTGTTTCCAGAAGTCCTTTGTATTGCTACATGTAGTTAAACTTTGTGCTTTCTTTTCATAAAAAACTTTCTTCTTCTCTCTACAAAGTTCTTTAAACCTATGATTGTGTTCGATTTACGAGTGTTGCGCGGAGTCTTCATTGTTTTGCCTAAATCGGTTAAGCCATGAGTATAATACATTCCTCGCTTCCATGCAGGATTCATCGAACCATGGTTTTTTAAATACTCCACCTTTTCTGCAACTACTAGATCCTGGGTACGCTTTCTTGATGCGATCGTCAATATTTTCCAAATTATCTGTTCTATTCGCCATCAAAAGTGTATCCAATTGCCTTTTGTAGATTAAAGCCGTAGATTCTCTCCATTGCAATTTCGGTAACAGTTTTAAATCCGCTCTTTCTTCGCTCCCATTTTAACCGCATTTGCAAGAAACCACAATCGGCATGAGATCTGAATATGGCACTTGTTTTCCTTCAAAATCAGAGATAATAGATTTCCAGTTACCCCCAGCCATACCGTAATCAATGACAGAGCTACCTTGATTTCCCACAAATGTGTATTCTCCAAATTTATCACTTTCGCTGGAACTATTCAGTATTCGGAGTCCAATGGAGTTACACAATTCCAATAGCTTATTACCTCTTGCATTTTTTACCAAATCCTTAGATTTTCGCTCATTACCATCGCGTTCGTTTTCAACTCCTCCTTCAGAACCTAGCCTTGCATTTATGTCACCAATCAGCAACAGATTTGTGTTTGATTCACACATCAGGAATTCTTTAACTTCACCGAAAACCGAGTCCCAGTGGTTACAATTTACATAGGTTGATACAATACGAAACCTATCTCGGTATATTAGCACGTCTAGACAAGTTATGTCACCATAAAGCTTAAACTCACAGTTGATATTTAATAAATAATGCTGGTATAATTTTATGTTCATAGTTTTTAAATTCATTTTCGTAATAAAATCTTGTTTCAGTTAAGTATGTTTCAAATAAAAAATAATTTCGAACTGATTAATAAAATAAAAAAAATCATTGAATAAACCCTTATTACTAAGACCAGATATATTGTACGATAGAATTTTAATTAGTTCATTACATTTGTTTACATTAATATTTCTTATCTTAACTCTTTTGTAATAATTTGACGGGCAGACGGCTTTACAACTAAAAAGAAAATTGAGAACTCATCGTTTCAGTTTGAGAATCTTTTTGAGAAGCATTGTTGTTTACATTATTATTGCTGCAACCAGGGGCCTATTTCTCCGCTACTACATCAGCTACAATGTAGTAGTATAGCAGTTGTTTTACATCATTTCTGTTTCAAACATACATTGGTTTTTCAGGTGTAGTACATCAATGTAGCATTGGAGAATCGACTGGAAATATTGGAAAAAAGTATGATTCTGTTTCACAGCTTTTGATACTACATTGTTGTAGTACAACTTACTGTAATTTTTTGTTACATTTTCACAATAAAAATATTTGCTGTGATTGCTGTAACAGAATAAAATTGCTGCATTTAAAAGAAAATATACGAATGTAAGTATTTTTTTTTTTTTGTATTTAAACATAAGAAATTCAAAAAATGTATGAATTACCTTTTGATTTTTTGTATAGTCGGTGAAAATTGACTCGTTGTAAATAAACTTTCGGTCTTCTTTCAATTCTTATGTTGAATTCAAAATCTTCGTCGAAAATATTTATATCGAAATCCATTTTTGATTTGTTTTTTTTTTTATTTGTGTCTCTTCAAAGTTCAAATATCTCACTTCTAAAAAAAAAATAATATAAATGGCCTCGTTCACTTTGCACTGAGATATGTTATCTCGAACAATTCAACGTAAAATGTAAATTTGAAGTCAGCTGTTGTTGACATTTCTCTTCAGACGTTCTTAATATATATTTTGCCTTTTTTGAACTCTTAAGGCAAGACCGCACTCAACTTCAGCGGAACTACACTTCACGTATCTTCAGAATAGATATTTATTTCTCACTTTTGTTCTTTTGTACAAAAGTAGGCCTATGTAGTTAAGCCTTTATTTTGAATTATTAATTTTCTTTCGTTATTTTGACGTTCATGGATTTTGGGGTTATTTTGTGATAAAACAAAAAGTTTTTTAATCACTTCATTCTCAAAGACCCTGTTTAGATTGGGAAGTTTGTGCACGGACTTACACCAGTTTGTAGGAAAGAGACGTGCGGAGTAAGTGGTCTCGTGAGGCATGTAGAAAATATAAACACCAGACTCACGAGTCTGCTTTGTTGTTCTTTCAATATGGAAGTTGTTGTTGTTTCAATGCATTTTGAGGCACCTCACAGTTTGTAATGTAAACCCGGTGGTACTCACCAGTCCGTGCTCAATCTTCCCAATCTAAACAGGGTCAAATATACTCGTATATAAATTATACTCAATTACGAAAAACTATTATCCAATTTAATCATTTGTATCCAAATCGTGTCTTGCTAACTTATGGTGGATTTACATGTATTTGCGTCTGTATAATGCAGAAAGTAGAGCAGGACAGATGCATACAAAAAATCCGAGCGAGTGAAAGGGAACCATTAAGAACATGAACATGTTCTTCTACATTTCAGCGTTATGGCACTTTCCTATCATGCAGAAACAAAGTTCTTCTGCATTTTGATCTTTTCTCTCTATCTAACAAATATACATTTAGTATTTGGCATCCCTTTTTTTGTGCAGAAACCAAATGCAGATACATGTTAATCCACCATTAAAGACGAAAGACAAAACAACCGAAAAAAAGAATGGTGTAGTCGGGGTCTAGGTCTACATCATCCAGCTACATCATACAACACTTCCAGTGGGATATGTGAAACAGAAAAATGTAGCTGGTGTAGTTGTAGAAAGTAGTTGTATGATGTAGTTGATGTAACTGATGTAGTTGCGCTGAAATAGGCCCCAGGAACAGATCTTGTAGAACTGTCATCGACCAGCTGACGTAGCAATGACAGTCCACACCTTAGAAGAAGAAATAGAGGAACTGCCCTTGTTGGAAAAAAGTGTAGCAGTTTTTAAAATGGTGTGAGATCCCACAAACACAAATGCATTACAGCAGGGACGGAGTGCTCCTTGACGGCAACTCACTAGGTTGCCATCAGAATAGTAATTTTTGTTATTTTCCGAAGTTGTTTTAGTGGTATGGTCTTAGAAAAAGACACGCACGAAGCAATTTTTGTCAATCTGAAATATCAAATCGCTAGTGTTACTTTAAAAAAGAACAATGAAAAACTGTTTTTCAAGTGAATAAAATAGACATTGTGCTTATCTATCAATAAACAAAAAAAAAAAAAACATTAAGTACGTTGTTAAATCGTCTGAAAATCGACGAAAAAAGGCGGTAAGATCATTTCCTAACAAGTGAGTTTTATTATATTTTTCTCAAAGCAAGTTCTGTTAAATGTTTGTATTTCTGTAGGTTAATTAACTATCGAACAACATATTATTTATAATGGACCAAACTTTAAATATGAGCCATGAATAACCAAACATGAACTGATAGACACCTAACTGAAAAGACAAATTAACATTGAAACATGAACTAATAAGTTGACGAAAAAAAATCGATTTAATAACAAAAAATAATTTTCTAATAAAAAGGGCGCTTAACAGATAGTTGCGCCTTTCAAACTCCAATATAATTTTATGCGCCCCTGTTTACTAGAATTTCAGTTTGACATTTCTGGTTCTTGAATTCTAACAAAAAAATTGTGTGCACATTTTCAACTAAATAATAATATTCTTGACATAATATAAAGTGTAACCCATTCTAAATATGTTGTTTAATAGTTCATCAATCTAAATACAAAAACTTTATAGCACTTTTTTTGAGAATAATATAATAAAAATCACCTGTGGAAGGAAATGCTTTTATCCACCTTGTTTTGTTGATTTCCGCACCCCTGAACAATGCACTTCATGATTTTTTTTAATTTATAAGAAAATCACCACAATGTCTAATGAATGCACTTTAAATTATTTGTTTTTTCAAAGTAATTGTTATATTAATTTGGGTCTTAACTTGTATCAATTTTTTTTTTCATTGTTTTTTCTAATCACACGCTAATGATTTGACACTTCTGGTTCTCAAAAATTGCTTCACTCACGTACACTGTATATGTGACAAATACCTCTTCCTCTATTTCTTCTTCTAAGGTCCACACACGCCTTCACATTTCAATTCATCTTCGTTGTCATAATAAAAAGATTTTCCTTCCAATGTTTGGTCACGGATTTGCGTTTTAATGTTTTTATTCTTAGAGTGAATATCCTTGTTCAAAGCTACCAGCTTCCTTATTCGGGCGCGTGCTTTAGTCGGTAAATCTCCATGTAAATAAGTTCCAGAACCGCGTAGTGTAGCCTTTAATAAACGCCACACATCTTCCTTCTTTTGCAACTTTACGATGACATTTGCTGTTGAACTATTGTTGGCTTTCAAAAGCCTTGTGGATGCAACTACATTAGCATCATTAGATTGCAAAAGTTTCATGCAACATTCTTTTGCTTTTTCCCGAGCATCTTCGCCTTCTTGGACAGGAATATGCACAACATCATTCTCCTCATTGGCCTTCATGTCCAAGAACTCCACTTGCCGTTCCAAAGCACTGCAGCGAGTTTCAAAGAGATTAAGCTATATTTTCAGGTCTGAGTTACTTTGTTGGAGCTGTTGTACATCCGTATGCATACAGTCCCAATCAGTTTTTGTTGGCATATCCGTCAATTTAAAGTCAAGCAATCTGGACATGGTCTCTTCGATCATATGCTACAGATCCAATACTTCCATCGCTCCGACAACAGATTTTGTACTTGATGCTGCCGCATTTTCACCCAAGGGCGACGTAGAAGCGATTTCAATAAGTTGCCTTTTCTGCGATTGCCTATCTCCTTTGTTAAAAAATGTTGCTGAATTTGTTGATGGGGGTGTCCGATTCATTTTGTTTTCTTTTTTTTTATATCAAATGTATATATGTATATGCCGCCGATGATATTTTTATTTTCTTGATTTAGGAGTGAAAATAAGTGAACTCACCAAAACTATCATTTTATTCAGTGGTATTAACCTTTTAGAAACAGTTTCGCACAGTTTCTTAAATTATTTAACCACCAAAATTGACTATTTTGCAAAAGTTTTGAGTAATGACCACAAGACTGCACTTTATTAATTCACAACAGGGGTGCCAATCATAGCTTATTTGAAATATATAGCTTTTACAAATACATTTACAATCTCATGCTATATAAGCTCATACTAATGTCATGTTATGTTCAGTTGCTATTATCCATTGTATCGTTTTAACATTAATCTAAGAAGATTTCGTCCTACGCCAATGACAACCTCAATGAAATCAACGATGAAATTAAGCAAAAAGGTCTTCATAAAGAAGACGAATCGCAAAAATGCGTTGAGTACCAGGACCAGGCTATAAATGCACTTTCAGGACTTAACACAAGGTTAGAGAAACTGCATCATAAATTTAACCCAGAGTCTAACGACCGACCATATTATTCCATATTATTCAGCAAACACGATGCCGAGAAACAGCGCCTGCAAGCTCCCAAAACTTCCTGTCAAGCGCTCATCTTATGAGACCTTTAGTGATTGGTTACCTTTTTGGGAGCAATTTCGTAGTGTTGTCCACGAAAACATACATTTATCTGCTCCAGAAAAATTAAATTACCTCGAATCAGTTCTCACAGATGACGCAAAGAAATCTTTTTCGGGCTACACACCCTCTGAAAAGTGCTACGACGCAGCTGTTGGCCTTCTGCAAGAACGATATGGAAACACGGAAAAACTCATCGACAAACATATTCAACAGCTAGTAAGTCTTTCTCCAGTTCGTGACCGCAATGATACCTCTGGGTTGCGAAATCTGTATGGAATTGTTGTGTCTTGTACACTCTCACTAACTGCATTACAAGTGCTAACAAGTAATTATTACGTCATGCTCAGATCCATAATGCTCCGATGTTTTCCAACCGCTCTTCGCATTGAATTCCACCGACAAGAGGAAAGCGCTGTAAGTACAGAAAAATCTACCGAAACTTCGTCCGATTGCGGGACTCCTCTTTCACAAATTGGTGGAAGTTAGGTAAAAGACATTTTGCGATTTTTAAAACGAGAAGTTGAATCTCTTGAGATAAGTGGTATCACACACACAAGTTTAAAGGAGAAAACCGTGGCTGTCAGTACAATCGAAACTGCATGTATTTTTTGCAAATCTACTAAACATACAACGAAAAACTGTGACAGCAATACATCGATCTCAGACAAGAGACAAATACTGCGGAGTAGCGGTATATGTTTTCGGTGTGCCAGACCTGGGAATTCGTCAAATAAATGTAGAAGTGGTAAATTCCTCTCTTGCAAGAAGTGCAAAGGTAGGCATATGTCGTCAATGTGTGATCCTACATTAAATTATACATTGAAAGAGACTGATAGTGATAACAAAAGTAAAACCGGTGCTTTGAATTTGTGTGCACACAACATGACCGAAAATATTTTCTTGAAAACAGTTAGATGTACTGACGCTTCAAACACAATAAATATTTCTATTCGCGCTATTATCGATGGTGGCAGCCAGCACACATATGTTCGCGAAAGTGTTGCAAATAAACTTAAACTAAAAGCGATCGGTACAGTCGACTTAACCGTAATGCCATATGGGTGCAAAGAGGCTAAGCGAGTAGAAAAGTTTAAAAAAGTCAAAATTAATTTAAAAAGCCTATTTAACGAAATGCATGCCACCTTGGAGGAGATGGTAGTGCCTGAAATATGTGTCGACGTCCTTACAGTTCCAGAAGCCGAGTGCCCACTTTTTGAACTAATTCAACTGTCGGACGTTCCACCTAAGATCATGGAGATAGAAGAGGGACTCAGTCTTCTAATTGGATCTGACTTTTATTGGACCATCGTCACAGGCAAGCTTCGCCAACTTACCAAGCGACTTAGAGCTGTCGAGACTATTTTTGGTTGGACGTTGCAGGGCCTCCATATTGGTGTAAGTGATAAACTTGGTTCATCTCTTAAAAATTCTTGTTTCTCTTCCAGATGTCTAATTAATCTGACATAAGCGAAATCAGAAGACTTCACACAATTCTGGTCATTAGAAGCTATCGGCATAAGAAACAACGAAGATAAAAACATATTCCTTACAGAAAATCTAATCGACAAGTGCATCACGAGACAAGGCTCCCGCTACGTAGCAAAACTGCCATGGAAAAATTACGACTCGGTTTTGCAAGACAACAAGGGACTGGCTCTGCAGCGTTTAAACTCTCTTATCCGTCGGCTGTCCAGAGATCCAGTTAAGCTTTTAAACTACGACGGTATTGCGCGGCCAGCTACGTTCTCATCATACAAAAACTGCCGCCAACCACGTGTATTCTACCTTCCACATCAACCTGTGTACAAAGACGAAGGTACCACAAAGCTTCGTGTGGTTTTTGACGCGTCGGCACACATCGATGGAATTGGCTCTCTAAACGATCATCTTGGGACAAGAGCCAACTTGTTGCCAGATGTTATGAACGTTCTCTTAACTTCCGCTTAGGCATTCACTGCATAGTCGCAGACATCGAGAAGGCTTTTCTTCAGATAGCCTTATGCGAAGAAGATCGTGATAGCCACCGCTTCTTATGGTTTGGACGTGCAAATTGAGTTCTGCTAGTGATAGGCCATCGTGAACTGAATACCAGAGTGACGTTTGGTGTTAATTGTAGCACGTTTTTGTTGTGTGCGACGATCAAATACCATCTAAAGCTCGAATCAAAGGATTTTCCAACCCCGTGTGCCATAATTTTGGAGATCATCTATACGGATGACCTCGTGATTAGTACAGATTACGAGAAGGAAGGAATTGTATTCCGAAGCTGTAAATATTCTCAAACGAGCTTTAATGAATCTGCACAAATGGAATTCAAGCAGTCAATTTGTTCGAGTTGCAATGAACGTAAGCAACGCCCCTTTTCAGCAAAAAGTGTTGGGTCTTTCTTGGTTCACTTTTAGTAATGAATTGTATGTGTCGATGGAATCTGTGCTAAGTGTTCTTAGTTCAGAACCAACAAAGAGAACCAAACGCAATGTGCTGCAAACTATTGCGAGGATATTCGATCCAATAGGTATTCTTGGTCCAACAATTGTTAAATCAAAAATTCCTTTCCAGAAGCTGTGAAAACAGAAGCTACTCTGGGCCGAAGTTTTGACGGGCGACCTACTTACCGAATGGAACGACTGCGTAAAGAGTATTCTTAAACTCAAGGACATGACGTTTCCTAGAGCGGCAATTTCTGTTCCACTAAGCGAAGGAACATTCCAGGTCCAGCACCAAGGCATACAGTTCTGTTGCATTTATAAAATCTACTTCCTGTAACGGAAAAATCAATGTTTCATTTTTGTATGCCAAAAACCGTGTTGCTGCCTTAAAGATGGATGGTTCCAGTGAGTTAATACTTCCCAAGTTGGAGCTTACAGCAGCTCTTATAGCGGCACGTTTTCATTCATACCTAAGCAGATGTCTAAAGCTTTCTTCCGTCAAATACATCCTCTGAACGGATTCGAAGATTGCCCTGAACTGGATCCAAGGAGATGTGCAGCGTTGGGAAACCTACGTCCAAAACAGGGTTGATGAAATTCGTCAGCTCACTGCGGATTCACAGTGGAATCACTGCAAGGGAAAAGAAAACCCAGCGGACCTTCTTACCTGAGGTGTTAGTGGAAACATTTTGCAAAACTCTGATTTGTGGGCTCACGGCCCGAACTGGCTTGAAAATACTGACGATGCTTCGATAAAAGAAAAAGTTCCAGTTCCCAATGTCACCATAATTCTGTTGACCGAATCAGTTACATCGACAGAACATTTTACGGAGGATCCATTCTGTACTACAAAGATTTTAGTACCTGGAAACTGCTAATCAGAGTGACTGCCTATATCTTTCGCTCAATACGATCCTTTAAAAAAAAAGCTAAGAACGGAGAAGATGCTACAGTTTTCTGATGTTCCACCTATATGCGCTACTGAAATCCACCTGGCTGAAAATTATTGGTTAAGGTATGTACAAAGGCAAAATTTTGCTAATGAAATTAGTTTCTTGCAGAAGGGCAAGGCCTTGTCGACGTCCTCAAAGATCTTTGAGCTGTCACCCTTCTTAGACGACGACAATATACTGAGGTTGGGAGGGCGACTCCAAACGTTAGACGAACCAATGGATATTAAGCATCCTATTATACTTCCATCACATTCTACGCTCTTCGATATTCTTATTGATGACTACCATTATCAAACCCTGCATTTTGGGGTTAATACCGTCCTACCAGAATTTCGCAAATGATTTTGGATAGTCAAAGGACGCCAGGCTATCAAGAGACGAACTTAAAAATGTTTAACGTGCAGGAAACTTTAAGGTCCACCTACTTCCCAGCCTTTTGCCCCATTCGAAAACGTATCCCTATCACGACCATTCGATTTTGCTGTTCCACTCTACTGATATGACGCAAACACAAATCCTGCTAAGGTTTACATTGCTATTTTTACATGTCCAGCTGTGCGCGCTGTGTACCTAGAAATAACGAGAGGCTTATCTACAAAAAAACTTTCTCGTGGCTCTGCGGCGTTCCATCGGTAGCCGTGGTGTACCTTCGGTGAAATCGTCAACAAACGCCCCCTGACATATATAAGCGCCGACCCATTGAATTCCGTGGTTGGAATTCAGAAACACCGCCTAGAGAGCTTGATGCTGACTTAAGGCTCAACTACATAGACCTACTTTTGTACAAAAGTACAAAAATTAAAAATTACACATATACTCCAGCGTCATCTGCTTGCGAAAAATTGAACTAAAATTGTGTTTAATGCTTAGAGTTTCTGACATTTATCAAAAAAAAAAAACTAGAAAACAATTTGTTACGCTAGGTATTCGATTTTTATTATACAAAATATCTATTTAAATAAGTCTTTCTTTGAAATAAAATCGTCCTTATATATCTGAACAATTATAAGCCAACTAGTCGGGAGTGTACATTATTTTGCTTAGATGTACTGTCCAGTAAGTGTGTTAGGCGGGGTTTAAGCGCAGATGTGCCAGGAAAGTACTATGTTGACCTCACACAAATCCCGGATTCACTAATAGTAATTATATTATTATTATATTTAAATACAGGCTATTTTCAATATGCTGATGAAAATCACACATTCGCCTCCACAAGAATGAACAACCATCACATTTACTAGCTGCAAGCTCTGCAAATTAAGATGATCGTTCTGTGATCCAAGGAAGGCGTATGATATACCTACATATTTACAAAATGCTGGTCTTCATAATAAAAAAGATTTCATTTTGATGAAGACCACAGTTGAATCCCTGGTGCCAGCTCCAACATCAATTTAAAATTTGTTTAAATAAAATACATATTTATTTAAACACACTTTTTTTTGCATTGAATTGAATTTTTTTCTTGAACAAAAAAATCGTCAGCTATCAGCTGTTCAAGATAAGGTGTGTTCGTGGTTTGTTCCCCTTTAATTTCCCTACAGCCAGTGACATCTATTAGTCGTTTTGAAAACTGTTTCTTATGAATGTATTGGTGTTCCGACGCCCAATCCAGTTGCTTTATCCACTCGAAGTTCAACCTTGCCCCCTCCTCCGAGGATGTTGAAAATTAACTGTTATATTCTATATATCGAATACTTTCTCTCTTTTCTTTATTTGAAATATATAGCTTTTACAAATATACATTTACAATCTCATGCTATATAAGCTCATACTAATGTCATGTTATGTTCAGTTGCTATTATCCATTGTAACGTTTTAACATTAATCTATTCTTATTTACTATTTTGTAATAAAGTCAATTTGAAGTTGACTTAATTCTATTATTTCCTGGACATTTTTTACATTTAACATGGACCTTAGTTTTTACATTCATTATTGAAAAAAAAAATAGTTTTTGTGGGAGAATTGGAACCTGACAAGGTGAACTCGATAATTTTTGTTTTTAGTCCATTTTCGAATACATAATATCTAAACTGAAGCAAACTGTTAAGCAAAAAAAACCCTTGAAACAGTTGAGAGTCTTTTATTTATGTCACTTTTGGATCACAAAAGCTAAACATGCTTCTATATCTGGCCAGGAAGGTATATTACCAAAAAATATTCCAACTAAAAATGTCAAGTTCTTTATACAATCGATCTATCGCACTGATTTAAATATTCGTAGCAAGTGTTATAAATTTCAAACAAAAATTATTTAGAATTTCTATTAATTTTTGTTCGACTTGTTCAGTCATTACTTTCCTGTTTGGCAACTGGGAGTTTGTAGGCGAGAAGGGCGAGAAGGGCGAGAAGGGCGAGAAGGGCGAGAAGGGCGAGAAGGGCGAGAAGTAAGGGGAATGAAAAAAATCTCCCCGGTCAACGTTTGAGGAGATTTTTATCACATTCCTTCTCACACTGTATGGACTGTACAATGCCTTTAACTACACTGACGGAAGCAGATACCTTCAAGTAGAAAGGATCACATCCGAAATAGGATCGATCTTTAAAGCAAGAGGAGGACTTCTGTATCTGAATGGTACATTTTCAACGAGCAATAGAAGTACTCAGTACACCTTGTGTAACCTGAGAGAAGAGGAAACATTTGTCAAAATTTATCGAATTAAAATTCTATGTGATAACAGTATCGAATTAAAAGTTAAAGACCTTTTAATTATTTGTTATTCTTTATTTAGGCAAAAATTAAGAAAAAAATATAACGATATGTATTTTAAAACAAATGGCAGTCGATTTCCAAATTTGTAGGTTTTCCGCGTCGAATAAATGGTCGATTTGTAAGGCCAGTTCAGGATCTCAAAGGTCTCACTGTAAAAATACTGAGCAAAAAAAATGTTAGCTCGCCTGCTCACGTCCGTCTGTTCGAAGATAAATTTGAGATCATAATTTGCAAAAAGCCATTTGATTTGAGGAAGGGACACGGAATCACTCACTTATTCTGTAAGAATAATGAACATGAACGTGGAAATGTTATTTTTCGGTATGCATACAGTCCCAATCAGTTTTTGTTGGCATATCTTTCAATTTAAAGTCAAGCAATCTGGACATGGTCTCTTCGATCGTATGCTACAGATCCAATACTTCCATCGCTCTGACAACAGATTTTGTACTTGATGCTGCCGCATTTTCACCCAAGGGCGACGTAGAAGCGATTTCAATATGTTGCCTTTTCTGCGATTGCCTATCTCCTTTGTTAAAAAATGTTGCTGAATTTGTTGATGGGGGTGTCCGATTCATTTTGTTTTCTTTTTTTTTTATAGCAAATGTATATATGTATATGCCGCTGATGATATTTTTATTTTCTTAATTTAGGAGTGAAAATAAGTGAACTCACCAAAACTATCATTTTATTCAGTGGTATTAACCTTTTAGAAACAGTTTCGCACAGTTTTTTAAATTATTTAACCACCAAAATTGACTATTTTGCAAAAGTTTCGAGTAATGACCGCAAGACTGCACTTTATTAATTCACAACAGGGGTGCCAATCATAGCTTATTTGAAATATATAGCTTTTACAAATACATTTACAATCTCATGCTATATAAGCTCATACTAATGTCATGTTATGTTCAGTTGCTATTATCCATTGTATCGTTTTAACATTAATCTAAGAAGATTTCGTCCTACGCCAATGACAACCTCAATGAAATCAACGATGAAATTAAGCAAAATGGTCTTCATAAAGAAGACGAATCGCAAAAATGCGTTGAGTACCAGGACCAGGCTATAAATGCACTTTCAGGACTTAACACAAGGTTAGAGAAACTGCATCATAAATTAAACCCAGAGTCTAACGACCGACCATATTATTCCATATTATTCCGCAAACACGATGCCGAGAAACAGCGCCTGCAAGCTCCCAAAACTTCCTGTCAAGCGCTCATCTTATGAGACCTTTAGTGATTGGTTACCTTTTTGGGAGCAATTTCGTAGTGCTGTCCACGAAAACATACATTTATCTGCTCCAGAAAAATTAAATTACCTCGAATCAGTTCTCACAGATGACGCAAAGAAATCTTTTTCGGGCTACACACCCTCTGAAAAGTGCTACGACGCAGCTGTTGGCCTTCTGCAAGAACGATATGGAAACACGGAAAAACTCATCGACAAACATATTCAACAGCTAGTAAGTCTTTCTCCAGTTCGTGACCGCAATGATACCTCTGGGTTGCGAAATCTGTATGGAATTGTTGTGTCTTGTACACTCTCACTAACTGCATTACAAGTGCCAACAAGTAATAATTACGTCATGCTCAGATCCATAATGCTCCGATGTTTTCCAACCGCTCTTCGACTTGAATTCCACCGACAAGAGGAAAGCGCTGTAAGTACAGAAAAATCTACCGAAACTTCGTCCGATTGCGGGACTCCTCTTTCACAAATTGGTGGAAGTTAGGTAAAAGACATTTTGCGATTTTTAAAACGAGAAGTTGAATCTCTTGAGATAAGTGGTATCACACACACAAGTTTAAAGGAGAAAACCGTTGCCCAACAGACAGCCTCTAGTTTGGTGGCTGTCAGTACAATCGAAACTGCATGTATTTTTTGCAAATCTACTAAACATACAACGAAAAACTGTGACAGCAATACATCGATCTCAGACAAGAGACAAATACTGCGGAGTAGCGGTATATGTTTTCGGTGTGCCAGACCTGGGAATTCGTCAAATAAATGTAGAAGTGGTAAATTCCTCTCTTGCAAGAAGTGCAAAGGTAGGCATATGTCGTCAATGTGTGATCCTACATTAAATTATACATTGAAAGAGACTGATAGTGATAACAAAAGTAAAACCGGTGCTTTGAATTTGTGTGCACACAACATGACCGAAAATATTTTCTTGAAAACAGTTAGATGTACTGACGCTTCAAACACAATAAATATTTCTATTCGCGCTATTATCGATGGTGGCAGCCAGCACACATATGTTCGCGAAAGTGTTGCAAATAAACTTAAACTAAAAGCGATCGGTACAGTCGACTTAACCGTAATGCCATATGGGTGCAAAGAGGCTAAGCGAGTAGAAAAGTTTAAAAAAGTCAAAATTAATTTAAAAAGCCTATTTAACGAAATGCATGCCACCTTGGAGGAGATGGTAGTGCCTGAAATATGTGTCGACGTCCTTACAGTTCCAGAAGCCGAGTGCCCACTTTTTGAACTAATTCAACTGTCGGACGTTCCACCTAAGATCATGGAAATAGAAGAGGGACTCAGTCTTCTAATTGGATCTGACTTTTATTGGACCATCGTCACAGGCAAGCTTCGCCAACTTACCAAGCGACTTAGAGCTGTCGAGACTATTTTTGGTTGGACGTTGCAGGGCCTCCATATTGGTGTAAGTGATAAACTTGGTTCATCTCTTAAAAATTCTTGTTTCTCTTCCAGATGTCTAATTAATCTGATATAAGCGAAATCAGAACTTCAAACAATTCTGGTCATTAGAAGCTATCGGCATAAGAAACAACGAAGATAAAAACATATTCCTTACAGAAAGTCTAATCGACAAGTGCATCACGAGACAAGGCTCCCGCTACGTAGCAAAACTGCCATGGAAAAATTACGACTCGGTTTTGCAAGACAACAAGGGACTGGCTCTGCAGCGTTTAAACTCTCTTATCCGTCGGCTGTCCAGAGATCCAGTTAAGCTTTTAAACTACGACGAAGCCATCCGAAAGCTAATTTTTGACGGTATTGCGCGGCCAGCTACGTTCTCATCATACAAAAACTGCCGCCAACCACGTGTATTCTACCTTCCACATCAACCTGTGTACAAAGACGAAGGTACCACAAAGCTTCGTGTGGTTTTTGACGCGTCGGCACACATCGATGGAATTGGCTCTCTAAACGATCATCTTTGGACAAGAGCCAACTTGTTGCCAGATGTTATGAACGTTCTCTTAACTTCCGCTTAGGCATTCACTGCATAGTCGCAGACATCGAGAAGGCTTTTCTTCAGATAGCCTTATGCGAAGAAGATCGTGATAGCCACCGCTTCTTATGGTTTGGACGTGCAAATTGAGTTCTGCTAGTGATAGGCCATCGTGAACTGAATACTAGAGTGACGTTTGGTGTTAATTGTAGCACGTTTTTGTTGTGTGCGACGATCAAATACCATCTAAAGCTCGAATCAAAGGATTTTCCAACCCCGTGTGCCATACTTTTGGAGATCATCTATATGGATGACCTCGTGATTAGTACAGATTACGAGAAGGAAGGAATTGTATTCCGAAGCTGTAAATATTCTCAAACGAGCTTTAATGAATCTGCACAAATGGAATTCAAGCAGTCAATTTGTTCGAGATGCAATGAACGTAAGCAACGCCCCTTTTCAGCAAAAAGTGTTGGGTCTTTCTTGGTTCACTTTTAGTAATGAATTGTATGTGTCGATGGAATCTGTGCTAAGTGTTCTTAGTTCAGAACCAACAAAGAGAAACAAACGCAATGTGCTGCAAACTATTGCGAGGATATTCGATCCAATAGGTATTCTTGGTCCAACAATTGTTAAATCAAAAATTCCTTTCCAGAAGCTGTGAAAACAGAAGCTACTCTGGGCCGAAGTTTTGACGGGCGACCTACTTACCGAATGGAACGACTGCGTAAAGAGTATTCTTAAACTCAAGGACATGACGTTTCCTAGAGCGGCAATTTCTGTTCCACTAAGCGAAGGAACATTCCAGGTCCAGCACCAAGGCATACAGTTCTGTTGCATTTATTAAATCTACTTCCTGTAACGGAAAAATTAATGTTTCATTTTTGTATGCCAAAAACCGTGTTGCTGCCTTAAAGATGGATGGTTCCAGTGAGTTAATACTTCCCAAGTTGGAGCTTACAGCAGCTCTTATAGCGGCACGTTTTCATTCATACCTAAGCAGATGTCTAAAGCTTTCTTCCGTCAAATACATCCTCTGAACGGATTCGAAGATTGCCCTGAACTGGATCCAAGGAGATGTGCAGCGTTGGGAAACCTACGTCCAAAACAGGGTTGATGAAATTCGGCAGCTCACTGCGGATTCACAGTGGAATCACTGCAAAGGAAAAGAAAACCCAGCGGACCTTCTTACCTGAGGTGTTAGTGGAAACATTTTGCAAAACTCTGATTTGTGGGCTCACGGCCCGAACTGGCTTGAAAATACTGACGATGCTTCGATAAAAGAAAAAGTTCCAGTTCCCAATGTCACCATAATTCTGTTGACCGAATCAGTTACATCGACAGAACATTTTACGGAGGATCCATTCTGTACTACAAAGATTTTAGTACCTGGAAACTGCTAATCAGAGTGACTGCCTATATCTTTCGCTCAATACGATCCTTTAAAAAAAAGCTAAGAACGGAGAAGGTGCTACAGTTTTCTGATGTTCCACCTATATGCGCTACTGAAATCCACCTGGCTGAAAATTATTGGTTAAGGTATGTACAAAGGCAAAATTTTGCTAATGAAATTAGTTTCTTGCAGAAGGGCAAGGCCTTGTCGACGTCCTCAAAGATCTTTGAGCTGTCACCCTTCTTAGACGACAACAATATACTGAGGTTGGGAGGGCGACTCCAAACGTTAGACGAACCAATGGATATTAAGCATCCTATTATACTTCCATCACATTCTACGCTCTTCGATATTCTTATTGATGACTACCATTATCAAACCCTGCATTTTGGGGTTGATACCGTCCCACCAAAATTTCGCAAATGATTTTGGATAGTCAAAGGACGCCAGGCTATCAAGAGACGAACTTAAAAATGTTTAACGTGCAGGAAACTTTAAGGTCCACCTACGTCCCAGCCTTTTGCCCCATTCGAAAACGTATCCCTATCACGACCATTTGACAATGTGGGTGTCGATTTTGCTGTTCCACTCTACTGATATGACGCAAACACAAATCCTGCTAAGGTTTACATTGCTATTTTTACATGTCCAGCTGTGCGCGCTGTGTACCTAGAAATAACGAGAGGCTTATCTACAAAAAAACTTTCTCATGGCTCTGCGGCGTTTCATCGGTAGCCGTGGTGTACCTTCGGTGAAATCGTCAACAAACGCCCCCTGACATATATAAGCGCCGACCCATTGAATTCCGTGGTTGGAATTCAGAAACACCGCCTAGAGAGCTTGCTGCTGACTTAAGGCTCAACTACATAGACCTACTTTTGTACAAAAGTAAAAAAATTACACATATACTCCAGCGTCATCTGCTTGCGAAAAATTGAACTAAAATTGTGTTTAATGCTTAGAGTTTCTGACATTTATCAAAAAAAAAAAAACTAGAAAACAATTTGTTACGCTAGGTATTCGATTTTTATTATACAAAATATCTATTTTAATAAGTCTTTCTTTTAAATAAAATCGTCCTTATATATCTGAACAATTATAAGCCAACTATTCGGGAGTGTACATTATTTTGCTTAGATGTACTGTCTAGTAAGTGTGTTAGGCGGGGTTTAAGCGCAGATGTGCCAGGAAAGTACTATGTTGACCTCACACAAATCCCGGATTCACTAATAGTAATTATATTATTATTATATTTAAATACAGGCTATTTTCAATATGCTGATGAAAATCACACATTCGCCTCCACAAGAATGAACAACCATCACATTTACTAGCTGCAAGCTCTGCAAATTAAGATGATCGTTCTGTGATCCAAGGAAGGCGTATGATATACCTACATATTGACAAAATGCTGGTCTTTATAATAAAAAAGATTTCATTTTGATGAAGACCACAGTTGAATCCCTGGTGCCAGCTCCAACATCAATTTAAAATTTGTTTAAATAAAATACATATTTATTTAAACACATTGAATTGAATTTTTTTCTTGAACAAAAAAAACATCAGCTAACAGCTGTTCAAGATAAGGTGTGTTCGTGGTTCGTTCCCCTTTAATTTCCCTACAGCCAGTGACATCTATTAGTCGTTTTGAAAACTGTTTCTTATGAATGTATTGGTGTTCCGACGCCCAATCCAGTTGCTTTATCCACTCGAAGTTCAACCTTGCCCCCTCCCCCCGAGGATGTTGAAAATTAACTGTTATATTCTATATATCGAATACTTTCTCTCTTTTACAAATATACATTTACAATCTCATGCTATATAAGCTCATACTAATGTCATGTTATGTTCAGTTGCTATTATCCATTGTAACGTTTTAACATTAATCTATTCTTATTTACTATTTTGTAATAAAGTCAATTTGAAGTTGACTTAATTCTATTATTTCCTGGACATTTTTTACATTTAACATGGACCTTAGTTTTTACATTCATTATTGAAAAAAAAAATAGTTTTTGTGGGAGAATTGGAACCTGACAAGGTGAACTCGATAATTTTTGTTTTTAGTCCATTTTCGAATACATAATATCTAAACTGAAGCAAACTGTTAAGCAAAAAAAACCCTTGAAACAGTTGAGAGTCTTTTATTTATGTCACTTTTGGATCACAAAAGCTAAACATGCTTCTATATCTGGCCAGGAAGGTATATTACCAAAAAATATTCCAACTAAAAATGTCAAGTTCTTTATACAATCGATCTATCGCACTGATTTAAATATTCGTAGCAAGTGTTATAAATTTCAAACAAAAATTATTTAGAATTTCTATTAATTTTTGTTCGACTTGTTCAGTCATTACTTTCCTGTTTGGCAACTGGGAGTTTGTAGGCGAGAAGGGCGAGAAGTAAGGGGAATGAAAACAATCTCCCCGGTCAACATTTGAGGAGATTTTTATCACATTCCTTCTCACACTGTCTGTAATGTGTGTTCAGCCAATAGACTTTATATGAAAAAAAAAAAACAAAAATCTCCGGCAATTTGGTTTTATGGTATGAAAGGTATAAGGCAATTTAGGGAAAACGTCAAAAAAATCTCCAGCAACTGGTTTCCCTGTGTGAAAGGGGACTAAGATAATTTATAACGAGCTCAAACTTTTTGCGACTCTTTTAAAGCAATGTTACCATGAATAATTGAAACCTTTGAGTGAATAAAAGCGGTAAACCCGGAACGGATGGCCACCATAGGTATGGGGCACAAGCTTGGGGACATGAGCAATACGATGAAATGGAAAAGGTGCAACGATACTTTCTAAAAAAAACAATGAAAATTCCAACATCAACTCAAAACTACATGCTCACTTTAGAACTTAGAGCCCAGTTATAGCTATCATTGGAAACCATCATTGAAAATATTAATTGTCAATTTTGAGAGATTTTGAAGAAAAAATATATGATTATTTTGATGCCAAAGTAAAGCTAATTGACTTAATATTTATTTCTAGGTAAAACAAAATTAAATTTTGGCAAAACTTTTCTCATAAAATTTACTTTTAATTTTTTAATAATGAACTACCTTACCAATGATCATTGAAAAAATTAAAACTTACGTTATGGGGAAGATATGAATTTTTTTTTGAGGAGAAATAATTTTGTAGTCGTAAGTTATATTTCTGCATTAAAATATTCAATGATTAAACTCTTTAAGGGTCTCAAAATAAACAGTCAACTTTTTCAATGATGGTTTCCAATGATAGCTATAACTGGGCCCTAAAACTTTAACCTCTTTTTATTTATACAATGAAATGTCACATGACCTACATCAAGAAAATACTCTGCTCATATAACGAGAATCGTCTTCCACATATATTAACGAATATAATAGTAACTAAAAATGTATACTGGATTACACAATGGACGAATGTATTAGAAAGGAGGCATATCCATGAAGTTGTCGGAAACAACAGGTTATTCCAGAATGCAACTGATTTGGCTGACACGCAAATAATGGAAAGAGAGTGGGATGTGGCATTTCAAAGAGCTTAAGCGTCAACATCACATGGACTGTACAATGCCTTCAACTACACTGACGGAAGCAGATACCTTCAAGAAGAAAGGATCACATCCGAAATAGGATCGATCTTTAAAGCAAGAGGAGGACTTCTGTATCTGAATGGTACATTTTCAACGAGCAATAGAAGTACTCAGTACACCTTGTGTAACTTGAGAGAAGAGGAAACATTTGTCAAAACTTATCAAACTAAAATTCTATGTGATAACAGTATCGAATTAAAAGTTAAAGACCTTTTAATTATTTGTTATTCTTTATTTAGGCAAAAATTAAGAAAAAAATATAACGATATGTATTTTAAAACAAATGGCAGTCGATTTCCAAATTTGTAGGTTTTCCGCGTCGAATAAATGGTCGATTTGTAAGGCCAGTTCAGGATCTCAAAGGTCTCACTGTAAAAATACTGAGCAAAAAAATGTTAGCTCGCCTGCTCACGTCCGTCTGTTCGAAGATAAATTTGAGATCATAATTTGCAAAAAGCCATTTGATTTGAGGAAGGGACACGGAATCACTCACTTATTTTGTAAGAATAATGAACATGAACGTGGAAATGTTATTTTTCCAATTAAAAAAAAAAAACACAAATGCGTCCTTGCTATGTCAATGTGATGATAGAACATAAACTTAGAAAAACAAGAAATATGAACCGGCATAGATAATGAAATTGGTCAAACAATTGCAAAATGCAAATAATCTGGGACCTGACACTAAAACCACACTAATTAACAACATCGTTTTGGAAACATTTCACGACAAGAAATTTTATTTTGCAATCTTCACTGTACACTCACATTATACAAGTAGTAGGTACCGAATAATAAAATTATTTTAAATTTATTGGAAAGTTTATCCAGCCATTTTATACAAAATTAATATTTGAGTAATGCTCCATTCGAATATTATTTTCTTTTTTATCAAACAAATAATCACAATTCACAAACAGAAATAAAAAGGCTAGCCATTTGGCGTTTAACATGTGTAAATTCATATGAAAACTGTTGGCAGCATTGATTTCTGAAGCGAATCTGCAAGTTCGCTAACGATAATACCGTGATAAGTGAAATTCGCTAAATCGTTCGACTTTAAGCGAACGTTCAATTCGCTATTCATAATGAGGGCCATAAACAACTACCAAAAAACAACCATTTATAATTCGTACTCGCCGATAAAATAAATGTTTTTGTTTATCGTGTTGTGCACACTCCAAATTAGACAAAACGTTGTGCATCGTATACATCGCACTCTTTCTTCCCTTTTACGATAGAAGACTTGTATTTTTTTTTAGGAGGAACAAAAGTACTTTTTTTGAGGGGAGAGTTTTTGGTAAATAAAGAAACACATACATTAATAGAATGCGTTTTGTTTGTGGTTGTGTTTCAAGGCAAACTACTGAGTTTTGGTTTGCAGGGGTTAAACTGCCAATCGATAGTGAATTCAATGCATACACAGTGAAGTCGCATAAACTAAGAAATGCAACAACAAAGCTAATGCAATGACACAAATAGCCGTCACTTAGGAGAAAGGGTAGGAGAGTCGGGTGAATGAAAGATGAAGGTAAATGTATGAAAATTATGTTTTGTTAAAATATAGTTACCATTCACTATTTACCAAAATATTAATGAGAGGAAGTCATCCAACCAGCAAAACTCACCAAGAAAGCGTTAAGTGTCAAACAAGCACTCGAGTAGAAGCGTGAAAACGAAGGAACGATCCGGTAAAGGCGTGAACGACAATAAAGCGTGAAGGTTGCTTAAAGTTAAATACTGATTGTACTGATACAAGTGACTTCCCCCCATCAGAGGTAAGGGGTCCTAGCCGGAATCAATATAATCACTTGGAAATTATAGTAATAAACCGGTTAAAAGCGGTGATAAGCCACGGGAAACGCTGTTGATAAGCCGGTCAAAAGCCGTGATTAGCCGGTTAAGAGAAGTGATAGCCAGTGGAAACGCTATTGATAAACCGGTTAAGAGCCGTGATAGCCAGTGGAAACGCTATTGATAAGCCGGTTAAAAGCCGTGATAGGCCTTGATAAGCCGGTTAAGAGCCGTGATAGCCAGTGGAAACGCTGTTGATAAGAGCACTAAAGACCTTATCCGAAACTTGAAGATCGATAGCTAGGACTTGACCGAGCCGCAACTTGAAGTTCTAGAGTACGATCTCAACCGAACCGAAACATAAGATCACTGAAAATCTTATCCGAATCCAGAAGATTGAAATATCTTAACCGAACCGAAACCATAAGATCAATAAAAATCTTATCCAGAATATTGGAATATCTTACCGAACTGAAACATAAGACAATGAAAATCTTATCCAAAACTTGAAGATCGATAGCTAGGACTTGACCGAACCGAATCCTGAAGTTCTGGAGCACGATCCTTACCGAAACGAACCGAAATATAAGATCAATAAGAATCTTATCCGAAATTAGAAGATTAAAATTCCTTAACCGAACCGAAACAATATGATCAATAAAAATCTTATCCAGAAGATTGGAATATCTTATCGAACCGAACCGAAAACATAAGAGCACTAAAACCCTTATCCGAAACTTGAAGACCAATAGCTAGGACTTGACCGAACCGAAACCTGAAGTTCTGGAGTACGATCCTATCCTGCCAGCAAGAATGAACTTCTCAATCCGATTAACCCCGAAGGCACCTCAAGGGGTTTGCCCGCACCTGATGTAGAAAAGACGAACCAACAAGCCGCTTACTCAAATTATCACGACCCCATACCGAGTAGCCAAGCCCAAATTGGTAGGACGAGCCAACAAAACGCGTATACCAATATTAATTACCCTGTGCCTATTATACAAGCCCAGAGTAAGCCCGTGCCACCCTCCATTTTTACGACAGCAGTAACATACACCAAACCCTCTCCGGTATAACCCCCTGCAGTGCTACGTGCATTGGAAGAATATGACAGAATGACCTACCAGCCAGAGTACAGAGAATGGTACTACCCGACATCCGACGTTCAAACCCAGGACCCCACCATGAGGACCAGTTCGTCTATGCCTCAGACGCCACAATCAAATCAACACACGAATGAACTGACCGCCAACCCCCCCATACACCAGCCCATAGGAAGATTCCCGACGCCGACTGCTAAAACTTTGCCGAAAAGATATCCGGCATTGCCTCGAGAGAATCTTGCTCAAATGCCAACCATACAGCCAGCCCGATATGATCGGATGACTCATTGCTGAAACTGCAAGCAGCCAGGCCATGCTTAAGCCAACTGTAAGCGCCCCTTTCGTTTGTTCTGTTCCTTTTGTGGAGCAGACGGGCGATTAACACGAGATTGCTCATGCTGGCCGCCCCAAGTTGCTATGTTAAGCACTATACAAACCTGTTGCACTTCTAACGTCCCCTCGCGTAGTACAAGAAATCCGGACTTCAATCCTCCTTCAAACGGGTTAAGGATGACAGATAGCCTAATGGAAATGCCAAAGATAGGTCATCCGAAATCTGCCCAGCTCTTGACCATGACAACCACTGACGTACAGAAAAGAAAACAGGTAAGAAAAGGAAACCGAGCAAGAAAAAAGGGAAACTGGAACAATAGAAGTAAAACTAACCTGAAGTAATTATAACAAAATGAATTTATAATAATAACGCTATTAATATTCTGTATAATATTTATCTCCTATACTAAATTAATTGATTTTAAATACAAAAAATTAAATTATGAATAATGAACTAATTAAAACGAATTCGCAAAATTTAAAATTTAAACAATAAAAAAAAACAGACAAACAAAAACCGTTAACAAAACAAGAAAATGAAGTCAGCCAAACGATGTGTTCTTTTTGTAAATAATATTTAAGTTTAAATTTATAAAAAAAGGGTACCTATTTTTTTTGTTTAAATTTCCGACCTTTTTCTTAAGTAACTTGAACACAACAGAAACTTAAATGTTAAAAACGTAGCCAGTTTCTTCTATATACAAAAACTTTACGTAATAAGTCAGCCGTAAAAGTAATGAGATCTTAAAGTATGCCAAGTTCTAAGTTTTTCGATGTTAAATGTCAAATATTTTAAGTAGAGTAGTCAGAAAGAACCTCAATATTATCAGAGAAATCTTTTGTTTAATTTTTCTTAAGTAACTTGAACACAATAAAAACATAAATGTTAAAAACGTAGCCAGTTTCTTCTATATACAAAAACTTTACGTAATAAGTCAGCCGTAAAAGTAATGAGATCATAAAGTATGCCAAGTTCTAAGTTTTTCGATGTTAAATGTCAAATATTTTAAGTAGAGTAGTAAGAAAGAACCTCAATATTATCAGAGGAATCTTTTATTTAATGATTACTGACTTAAATTGAGTTCGTTTACTTGGCAAGTTTTCATTTCAAAATGGAGTAATTAGATAAAAAAAAGAAAACTTGCCAATTAACCCAACTCAACTTTAGTCAGTAATCATTAAATAACAGATTTCTCTGATACTATTGAGGTTCTTTCTTATTACTCTTCTTAAAATATTTGATATTTAACATTGATAAACTTAGAACTTGGCGTAGTTTTAGATCTCATTACTTTTTACTGCTGACTTGTTACGTAAAGTTTTTGTATATAGAAGAAGTTGGCTACTTTTTTAACATTTATGTTTTTGTTGTGATTTAACTACTTTTTGCAAAGGTTCTTTTTATGAGGAAAAGTGAGTGGAATAAACGCCCAATCAGAGCCTTATAAGCAAAGTAAGTTTTCAATGTATGCCTTTTGTATTTACTACAAGTCCTAGCCATCTACCAAGTTTTATAAATTAGAAGTGCTCCATTGAAATGATAATAATTTATAAGAAGTGCGTGGATGAAACGCCCCTGCATGCAAAATTTCATGATTTCAATTTTTTCTCTTTGTACACAGCTGAAAACTAGCCCATTTACCAAATTTCATAATCCTGTAACAATCGGAAGTGCTCTAAATATATTTAATATTAATTTTGTGAAAATAAGTGGTTGCCGTGCCCACTGAAAGTATAATCTCAAATTTTTAATTTTCCCTTTGCTTGCAAGTCAAATCCTATCGCTCTACCATATGTCATCATTCTACGATAATCAGAAGTTCTCTACATAGTTGTTATCAATTCTGATAAAATGGGAAGATGCTAGCCCCCTGAATGCAAAATATCAAATTTTAAAATTTAGCCTTTGTTTCTATTTTCAATTCTACCGCTCTACCAAATTTCATCATTCTACGACTACCAGAATTCTCCGAAAATGGGCGGATGCCACGCCGTCTGAATATAAAATCTCAAATTTCAAAATTTTGCATTTGCTTGCACTTCTTGCCCTACCGTTCTGCCAAATTTCATCATTCTGCGACAATCAGATGGGCTCCTTATAGTTGGTATCAATTCTATGCAAATGGGTGGTTGCCAAGCTCCTGAATGTAAAATTACAAATTTTTAAATTTTGCCTTTGCCTCCACTTTAAGCCCTACGATTCTACGATGTCGGGAAGTGCTCCATAATTTTGATGTCAGTGTTACGGCTTTTGCAATATTTGAAGTCTTATATATTGGGTACCACTGATGTTAAAGAATTTGGTGAGTTGACTAAACCTGATGAGCTTAGCAAATGCTGTGAGTTTGAAGTTTCTGGCTTTATTGGCACTGAAGTTAGAGGAGGGTCGAAAATCGCCTGAGTTTGATCCTGTCAAAAAACGGTGTAGTGCCAGAACTTGGCTGGGCACTACCGTGCCCTTTGATTCCAAATATATGAGCGAGAAAGAGAAATTTTAGACGAAAAGGTTCTCGTCTCCGGAAAAGGAGTGTTTAATGTTAATTAAATTCAGCCTATACTAAAAATAATTTATACATCAATGTATACAAAAAATATGTATATACATTATATACCTATTCACTTTTGAATTTTTTAATAAACATAATTATTTACTAACTACTTACTTACTTACAAAGAAATGGACGACCATTGTTTTAAAAATTAATTTGTTTTCCCTATTTAGTGATTTAAAATTGAGTCATACTATGTTTTTATTTCAAATTTTGTTTCTAGTATCATTGCAAATTTCGCGAAATTTCGTTGCAAATTTCCAAATGAGATCCAAAATTACCTCACTTCCCATGCAAATTCTAGTTGCCAAATGATCTAATTTCAACCAAATTTGCACGAAATGCAGCTCGAAATGAGGTAAATCCATCCATCAGCAGTCGTTTCCAAAAGCTTTAAGAAGCTCTTGCATGAAAATGTCACAACACAAAGAGAAAACAACAAAATCAAACTTTTAACTGCCATTCCAAATTCAAAATGATATGAGATATCAAGCGAAATTAGCAAATTTGATAATGAAAAAACTTTGTTGCCAAATTCCGAAATAATATCTTTTCTGCTCTAATGAAGACGTAGTATAAGTGAATGCATCCAGCGGGGATCAGTTTCAAAAGCTCCGAAAAGATTTTGTATGAAAATATCAATACACTATACTCAACAACATAAAACAGCAAGAGAAAACAACAAAAATAAATGTTTAACTGCCATTCCAAATTCAAAATGCAATGAGATTTCGAACGAAACTAGCAAATTTGATAATGAAAACACTGTTTTGATAATTTTCGAAATTACCTCATTTCGGCTCTAATGAAAACTTAGTATAAAAGTGGCAAATTTTCTTGCCCTAAAATAATAAATTTTACTGACTAAAATCTCGCAATAGTTTTGCACTTTTGCTTTACCCTTACCCTATTGCAAAAGACAAATACAATGGTGAAAAATTTGCCTTGTGAAGTTGGTAGCAGTAATGATAAAATTTCGCAATTTTACACTTTTTCGTTGCACCGGATCGGGAATACCCCTAATTATGAACGGAATAATTTCCTATAAAAGATTTAGCTCTAAATGCTTAACTTCATAGAATTACCTTTTCCAAAAAGTACAAAAGTGAGAAATTGAAATGTTGGCTAAAAAAACCTGCTTCCAAAAAAACATATGAAAATTGTTTTGACAGATAAATTAAGCTACCCTACACAATTTTCAATTGTTTTTTTGATATTTATTTCTCGCTTTTGTACTTTTTGGCAAAAGTGGGTCTATGTTGTAAAGGCTTAAGCCTAAAAGGATTAACAACACAGACCTACTTTTGCCAAAAAGTACAAAAGTTAGAATCAAATATCTTTGGTGTAGATTGATTTTTATTGATTATTAATTGAATTTTATTCATTCACTCCACTTAAAACAGAAGTAATTTCAATATTTTAATATTTAAATTTCTTCATCTTCTTATTGGTGTAGATATTTCTCATTTTTGTACTTTTTGTCAAAAGTAGGTCTATGTATGTTATATCAGTGCTGAATGTAGCCTTTGTTGCATCTAGTAACTAACCAAAACGTATCTTTTTCATGTTGTCAGTACGTTTTCATTTTTGTCAGCCATTATCATTATAATAAAAGGATTGAGAGAATACACACGTCTTTTAAATTTACAATTTTAGTAGCCCGTAGCGTAATGGTTAGTGCGTTCGACTGTCACGCTGGAAGTCTGGGATCGCTTCCCAGCCCACCACCTAACGTCCACCTAAAAAAAAACTAAAAAAGTTTTTTTTCGCGGCTACTGCCTCTTGCGAGGAATTGACAAATCCTCCAAGAGTATCACTTGTCACGAATAAGTGCTTCTCGTCTAGCCGTTCGGATTCGGCATAAAATTGCAGGTCCCTTCCATTCGTGTCGAAAGGCGCACACAGGAATGGTTGCGAGTTGTTAGTCACTAGGCCGTTGTGCCACCCGATTTATTTATTTATTTTTTTTTTTTACATTAACTGCAAATTATCACAGATTGGCGACGAGGATAAAAAAAAGGAAAAAGAAACTAAAAAAGTTTTGGCTCAACTTTCCGTTAAGGTAGCACGAATTTCCACACGCGAATACTTTTATTCGATAGATTTATTACTCAAAGTAGTGAATATAACAATTTTAATGTGAGGAAACTTTTATTTATACTTAAAATTTGTATCTTCGTCTGACTTCTGCAAAAAAAGGGGATGCAAAATTTAAATTTACATTTGTTGTATAGAGAGGGAACACCAAAATGCAAAAGATTTTCACACATGCAGATTATAGCAAGTGCCAAATTGAAGAAGACATGAAGATGAAAATCTTCATCTTCTTGATGGTCCTCTTTCACACGCTTGGGTTTCTGGCATGCATCTGTCCCGCTCTCTTTTTCTTCATATTTGCAGACGAAGATACATGTAAATCCAGCATAGAGGTACACACGCATTATAGATGGTAAGTGTTGTGATATGTGCGTTTTTTGGGATTTGCCTGCAATATTTTGATTTCAGAGAAAGTTTGAAAGTTAAATCCTTGAACCCAAAGTACTGTTTAGTGCAAACAACTTTGATAACAGACCGACTGACAAACCAGGCGCCTGCCAGGCGACTGAGCATACCCTAAGCGGAGCGACGGAGTCGCGTGAGCGGGACAGAGGACCCGAAAAGGGAGTTAAAATCCCTAAACCAGCTAAGCGGGCCACCCAATGTGTCGCGTGAGCCGAACAGAGGACCCGAAAAGGGAGTAAAAATCCTTGAACACGCGAAGCGGGCCACCCAAAGTACTTTTAATCGGAAAAAAAACATCCTAATTCGCAAAAAAACTTCCCAACAAAAAATCCCAAAATAAAATCCGAAACAAAATTCACACGCCACACAACACTTATCATAGCGAAGTTGTTGAGTAGTAGAACTGTCAAAATAAATGTATAATTTTTTATTTAGTGGCCGCAGATTTCATGCATTTTGAATGCAATTTTCTAACTTTAAATGTTTATTAAAAATTGAAATAAAAGTTTGTTCATATCAAAATTGTTGAATTGAATTATTTAATCTACCCAAAAAAAGTATTCGCGTGTGAAAATGTATATTATCTTATGCTGGATTTACATGTAGCTTCGTCTGCGAATATGCAGAAAAGTAAAGCGGGACAGATGTATGCCAAATATCTGAGCGTGTGAAAGAGAACCGTCAAGAAGATGAACATGTTCGTCTTCATATCTGCATTATGGCACTTCCTTTAATCAGCATGTACAAAAATCTTCTGCATTTGGTGTTCTCTCTTACCAAGAAATGTAAATTTTGATTTTGCTTCCTCTTTTTTTTGCAGACGTCAGACGAAGATACATGAACAAAATGGGCACGACTGGATCGCACAAAACTTGCTCTCGTAGCTAACAACTTTAACGTAGCTTGAAATAGACAATGTACATATTTATTGGTTCCATCACGTTATGATATCATTATAAAAAAAGTTTTAAAAACAATTTTAATGATTACTATGAATTATTATAAATTAATTATTTTAATAGCTAAAACAGATAGAGCTAAAAAAAGTATGCCACCTGATTTGTTTAATAAATATGAATTTATGAAAATAAAAATTCAAAAATCCTTAGAGCGGTTTTTTTTTAATTAATTTTGTATATATAAAAATTCTTGAAAATTTTTAAAAATTGGTATGCCAACTTTTTGAGATATTGAATTTTGAAAAAAAAAATTTCAATATTTTTTTTAAAATCCTAAAATTATTTTTTCAAAAATGTTTGTATGCTTAATTGTTTAAATTGCAAGCCACCTTTTGTAACTATAAAAATTTTGGTTGAAATCGGTGTAGTAGTTAACGATAAATTTGAAAACCCAAAAATCGGTTGTATGAAAGGTACCGTTAATAACAAATTTTTTTTCTGCTAAAATGTTTGATTGAGTAGTTTTAGTAGCTCGTCATTTTTTTTTTGAAAATAAATCAATCGTTTTTGAAATAAATCAATTTTTGTATATTAGTTGTATGACAGGTACCGTTATTTTTTGAGTTAAAAAAAATTCCATTTCCCCTCTAGGGAATTACATAAGAAGCTTAAGTCCAAAGTTTGAAGAAAATGGGCTTAGCCGTTTAGCCTGCAGGTCAAGGTACAGACAGACAGAATTGCGAGACCCAATTTTTTCGCGTTCTCTATAATCGTAATGTTAGGAAAAATTATTATCTCGAATTTTTTTTTTTGCACGAATCCTAAACTTGCCCTATACTACGTATATCGCAAGTAAAAAGTGCCAACATCGATAAATTAAAACATTTTTTATCATATTTAGGTGTGTCCTCACCGTAATTTTTTAAAGCTACTCTATAGAGGCGTAGCTCACTAAAAAATTCTAGGTGTGCTACCGTAATGGAAAGTCGCCCCAAAAATTCTTATTTTTTTTTAAATAAACTGTTTTGAGAGTATGAGTGAATATTTGGGACAAATTCTTAGAGAAAATGTGACAGAAAATTAAAAAAAAAACAATAATATTCTGAAAAATTAAACAAATTAAGAAATAAAAAATACCCTAAAACCATCTCATAGACATATAGAAATTTATAAAATTTGTTTCACGTAAATCAGTGAATTACTTTAAGCGTAGAACACAAAGCCACCCTTGTGTTAGCGTTGAGTGACGTCTAAGTTTAAACTATAGGAATCGCTAACAAACTATCACAATGTAGCTTTTTCGCTCAACCTTCAATTTAACATACGCAAAAAAAAACGTAACATATTCGTAACGTGGCAAAAGCTCTTGCAAAAGTTGAAATATTTTCAACTAAATTCAGTATTATAGTTTCTTGTATTTGTTAGTTGTTTTATTTGTTTTCGTTGGAGTTTCTTTTATTTGTTTGTGTGAAGAAAAAGATAAAATGTCGTTCGAGGAACGACTCATAGATGGTGTGACCAGATCTTTAACAGATCTTTAAGTTACCTCACAAAATATTTATTTGAAGAAATGTACTTTTTTGTTATATACAAAAATCGCAATAGTTTCGAAAATTTTCATAATACGAGTACCATTAATGGGATACCTAGATATGAAAATAACACAAAAATAAGGCAAAGTTTTCAAAAAAGATAAAGACCTATTTCCGTAATGTGAAATTTTCGGGGATAATATGATACGCAGTTTTATAATCATTTGGCTTATTATAGTTATGAAGTTTAATATAAATCGTTAAAACCGCATTAAAGAAGAAATTTTCGTACGTTACTGTAATCTAAAACAAATTCTTGATTTCTCTATCATCGCAATGGTGGATGTACTGATTAAAAAAAAAAAAAAACACTATTACCCCGTTTACAAACAGAATCGAGAGCTCGAGTTAGATTAGGGTTGGATTTTCGACCCAGGTGTTTCGTCACGTGAGTTGAGAGCCCCACTTGAAGTTGAGTTGATATGGTGTTGAGATTACATTTAATGGAATGGCAACAATATATATATTTAACACAAAAACAGTTCAAATTTAATGAATTTTAGTACACACTTCAAATAATTTTACTCGCACATGTGCAAAAACACTATGGTGAACACATCCTCAAGACCGACTCTTCGACACAGGTTTTGTATCAACAACTTCGACTCGACTCCGCTCCGCTCCTTAAGTGGAATCGAGTCGGTTGAATCTCATTTCAAGTCAACGCAGGTATACAAAGGGGCCAAGCGAGCTTGAAGCTCGCTCGAATACCTCATGCAAACGGGGTATATGGCAATGACGGAGTAAAAATATAACCGACCAGTCTACGATATGCCTACTCAACCAACTTGAAGAAATTTAACCATTCATTTTTCATTGATTTATGTTATGTTATGTACTATTTTAAACAGTTTTAAAGAAAACATTTCGCAGATTTTCGTAATACATAGATAAATTTCCATAATAATAAACTGAACGACTTATGTTTATTTCGCATAGAACCTTTAAATTGTTAAAAAAAACATACGTTTGAAAACAAAATAGAAAAGAGGACAAAATGCAAAATTTTCCAAAAACAAAGAGGACGGATATTTTTTGCTCAAAAATAGGACTTGTCCTCTTAAAAGAGGACGTCTGGTAAGCCTACTCATTGTCCTGTTGGAGGAACGGGATTTCCTTTTCAACACAAAATCTCGGTCGTATAAAAATACGACCAAAAGAGCCCTCGAATGGGATAAAATAAGTAAAAGTTTAAACAGACCAGGTAACTATCTTACTAATGCCGCCTCCACTGGACATAAACGATGGCATATACTTCACAACATCACAACTACAATTTATCGCTTATCCAACCATCATTCATGCCTAGTAGTGGAAGTCGCCTATGCATTCCAAATAGAAATTTAAATTATTAAATTTTTTATTTTTTTAGTTCAAGATTGTAAGCAGCGATGGAGGAGTCTGGCATTCCATCTGGCAGTGCAGCTATTGTTGATGCAGACGACAAATGGGAGTTTTACAATTCTCTTGACTTCCTCATTCCCTCGCTCATTACTAGAAGGTACCTATACCGTCATAATGATTGAAAATCGACATTTATTAACTTCTTTTTTTTTTTCTAGACAAATTGGAAATATCGAGATTCAAGAGGACGGTGAGATACACAATTCAAAAGATGATGCTGGCGGCGGTGCCAATGCCAATGGAAGTAACAAAGACAACGACATCGCTCCGAAAAGATCTCGAGCCGTCAAGCGGAAGGTCGCTGAAGAAACATTTAAAAGTTGTATGGTTTTATGGTTGCTGCTCATCTAAGTGAGCCTGTTCCGGACGTCGACGTCAATATGGAATTTATGCAAAACATGGCAAAGAAAATGAAGCCATTACCCGAATCCACCAGGATTCATATTTACATGCTCGGATTTTAACTATTATCAACGAAGAACTACTGTTTTTTTTAAACAATAATAATTCATTTTTGTTTTTAAAATGCTATTAATTTATAAAATCTGTGATCAGAAATATGTTCCTATAATTTATTAAATTATAATAATTTAAACTAAATAAATGCGTTTTTATAATAACGATATAAATAATATTTTTGTAGATTTGTAGGTATCTACATATAAAAATGCATTTAAGATACATATGCATAGAAAGGAATAGGAACATTAAAAATTGGAAAAAAATAGGTACATATAATAAAAAAGTAAAAACAAAAACGAATGTTGATGAAAGGAATTAAGAAGACAAAGGTAAACAAATAGAAAAATAATAATCTCCAAAAACAGCTGAAAGATCAAAATATGTGCTGGGTTTTCAAAGTTATTCATAAGGCGTCGATTTAGCTACATATCAGTTTTTTCATCATTAATTTTGAGGTGCTTACAATGCAAAATCTATTAAATTTTGATTCGAAACTAAAGATTGTATATTGTTTTCATACACCCCTAATAATAAAAAATTGTTAATTGTCTTCTTAATTAAAAATTAACTAAAACGTTGATAAAAAGATAATTCATGAATTAGACTTTCCTAATAATAAAAAAATAAACTGCGTGCAATAGCTAATTGACGTTTAGTAATCAACACGAACGAAAATCTACTACAATCAACAAAATCCCTGATGTCACCAAAGAGTATAAGTTATTTTGCACAAACACTTGCTCACATATTCTGAGATTTTACACACATACTTTCTTATTAAATCGTGAATTTCGTGTACATAGCTGAAATGAAAATGACGTCACTTAAGCTTACGAGAATGTGTCCACCTCGTCTGTCCCTAGGTCTTCGCTAACAATAGCAATCAGTTTTCCCATGTTATTCTTGGAAAATCTATATTTGCTCCTAAATTGAATTTTTTTACGCGTTGATGTAGAATACCAGCATATCCTACATTGCAACTCGAGGCAAAAATTCACAATATCGCCATTTTAAATTTATATTAACAAATATATCAATTTCCAATTATTTTCAACACTTATGTCAACTTAATTTCTCGTTAATACACCTACTTTGGTGACTTAGTTAATTAAACGTCAATCAACGTTAATTAATTTCAATTTTGTTTTATGAATACATTTTTGCACTTAAATAACTGAGTAAAGATAATTCGCGTTTATATATACGGGTGATAATCTTTAGTTTCGCATCAAAATAATAATTGATAAATCATTTCAATGCATCAAAATTTAAATGTTCGATGATGTGAAAAAAACGAATAGCTATAATCGATTTGCTAGGTCAAGAACAATAAGGAAAGAAGGGGTGGTAAGTGAAGACCTCATCAATTTGATTTTCATAATTCATCTTTTTTTCATTCTGTTGGTCTTATATGTATACATGTAGCTACATTTTGTATTACTATTTAATGTAATTTCAACAGCTGTTTTTTAAAGGGAATGGTGATTTCGTTTTCTTCAAGATATTTTTTATTTCCCAACCTTTGTGGGAAACAATTTTGGAATTTTTGTTAAACTGAACTTTAAAACTTTGATCATACCAGATACCAGAATTTTTCAACACTGAATTTTTGAAATACAGAATTTTGGAAACAGTATTGTGATCCCTACTGAATTTCCATACCATTGAAAACTTAGTACGGTGTACTTACTTTGATATATATCTTTTATATCTTTTCTCTCATCATTTATAAATATAAAAACTAGATATGAAAATTTCTTAGTTTAATGATTTATTCAGTTTTTTGTTCAGGAATAGAGTTTAAATGGTTATAATAGATTATAAATATGCGAACATTTTTGGTCAGGTTTGGTTTGCAAATAAATATTCTTTTATCTTATCTCTCATAAGAAAGGCAGCTTGGGACGAATTATTAGAACCCAAATGCCTGGATGTTGGAAGAGGTGTTATCTCGCTTCGCCAAACACTTTTTATAATTTGTCGTTCATGTCGTAACGATCGACAAATTCGGGAGATAAATAAGCTTTGTCATTAAGTTTAACAAAGTTATGTAAGACAATAGTGGCCTTTACTACTTCATCTGCATTGTTTGGCAGCATATTAAGGGTTGTCTTTAGTATACCCCATTTGGCAACTAAAATCTCGAAAGCGTTTTCAATAACGCGCCGAGCCCGGGAAATTCTTTTAATAAAATTGGTCTTCTCTGGATCTAATAACTTTCCTGGGTAGGGTCGCATAAGATATGTCTTCAATGGGAACGCGGAATCTCCAACAATATAATGAGGGCAGTGGTAGTCAGAGTTTGGAAGTAGTTGAGGAGGAGGAAAATTAAAATCTCCCGCTATAATCTTCCATCCAAAAGATGATTCTTTGAAAATTCCACCATCACTTCCGTATGCTCCGATATCCACTGTAGTGAAAGTGTAGTATGCATCGCAAGAGGCAAGAAGCACTATTGAGTTATGACCCGTATAGTTCCAATATTCCGATCCAGCACCAGGAGGACATTGAAAATTCACGTGTTTGCCGTCTATTGCAGCAACATAGTAAGGCAAATTCCAGATAACTCGGATGTGATTCGCCTCCAATCGTGTTAGCTGGGTTGGGTCAAATAAAAGGGTTTAAGGTGATCCCACAGTATATCACATGTTTCATAAATGATGCTTGCTACCGTAGAATACCCTATACGAAACATCCAAGAAATCACTTGTTTTGGAACTCCTTGTGAAAGATTCCTAATCAATATTTGGATGAAATAAAATAAAATGAGAAAATGAATATAATTAAGCTTATACATTAAAACAAAAAACAATCGATCACTGGGTTCAATCGGTTTCCTCCAGCTGTTTTTTCCAAATAGGGTTCAATAAGTGCTTGGAGGATTTCAAATGTTTGATGAGACATTCTTATTATTTATAAAAATGCTCTGGATCCCGTTCCTTCATCTGCTCAAAGTTCTGGGCGTAGAAACCGGTTTCATCCTTTATTAAATTGAGCTTGCGAACCCACCAACGTCAATAGGCTGCGCATACTATTTTGCCAATAAATACCGTCTTTTGCACCTTTTTATTTAGGTTCATGCTTTTTAAATTCGAACTAAGACAAAACAAATATTCAAAAAGGATTTTAATTAAAATTGAATTTGTAAACAGCTGTTAGCTTAATGACAAATGTCAGTCAAAGTACAATCAAATCTATTCTAACGTAACGCACATAACGCTAGCACAAAAGTAACTTTGTGTTTTCCGCTTTATGAGATATGCGTGAAGGAACAAAATAATTGTTTAAGATTAAAGCCGGGACACACAGGACGCGGTCTGGCGGTACGGTCAGAAGGCGTCGTTGACCGCCGCGTTCTATAAAGTCAGACAGAACGCGGTTAGCTTTCGGCGTTCTAGTTTCGTTTCTGTTTTCCTGTTGAGCAGTTGGTCGGAGTGCAGCAGTATAATTAAAACAAAAATATGAGCAGCAGCAGCAGTTCTGGTGAAGATAAAGTGCTTCTTCTGCTTACACTTACAACCAGAAAAAGACGAAAATGGGTTCATGAGATAAACCAAAAAAGAAGCTATTTCTTCCCCATGTCTTCATCTTTTTAGCAACATCTTTATACTCCGGGTGCTTGCAATCATATAAATATGTTTGTTCGAACTGATTGGATCAGTACAGTACTTCAATGTGACACATATTATTATCTTTTTAATTTGTCTTTAAATTGAAAAAGAAAACGAATATAAATAGACGCTTGACCGTCGCGTTCTTTGCAAAAATTTACAAAATAAAATTGCCCGTCGCGTTCTATTCTTCGCCGCTTGACCTGTCCGCATTCTGTTTGAACAACAACAAGTGATTCTACACAAGACAAAGAATGCGACGGTCAAAAATGTAGACCGCACCGCCAGACCGCGTCCTGTGTGTCCAGGGCTTAAGATAAACAGTACCTTGGACGTACCGCTTCGCGGGTTCAAGGAATTTAAATCCTTTTTTGGGTCCTCTGTCTCGCTAACGCGATACCATCTCTTCTCTTAGGGTGTGCTCAGTCGCCAGGCAGGCGCCTGTGTTGACAGTTGGTGTGCTTTCAATTAATTTGTAATAAACAGTAGGTACCTCAATCGCCCCACTTCGCGGGTGCAAGGATTTTAACTCCCTTTTTGGATCCTCTGTCCCGCTCACGTGAATCCGTCATTGGTGTAATAAACAGTACCTGGGGTTTAAGGATTTTAACTGCCTTTTTGGGACCCTGATTTTTCATTTTCCATTTGCAGGATTTTATTTTTTAGTGCGGAAATTTCCAACGCGATGTGTTAGTTTCAGATTTGAATATGCCAGATTTTAATATGCGAGATTTAAGTTTGAGAAATTTTATTTGAAAATTGCGAAATTTGCAGTTTATTGCAAATTAACTAAAAGTACACCAACTTACAACATGCATAAACGAAAAACCGTGTATAACGTAACTTATATAAGTCCTATTATTCTTTTGAATTCGAGATTTTAGTTTGCAGGGTTTCGTATTTGCGAGATTATGCCTAAAAAGTAGTAGCCCGTAGCGTACTGGTTAGTGCGTTCAACTGTCACGCTGGAGGTCTGGGTGCGCTTCCCGGCCTCGTCCACCTAAAAACTAAAAAGTTTTTTTTTAGGGCTACTGCCTCTTGCGAGGAATTGACAAATCCTCCAAAGTATCACTTGTCACGAATAAGTGCTTCTCGTCTAGCCGTTCGGATTCGGCATAAAATTTCATGTCCCTTCCATTCCTGTCGATAGGCGCACACAGGAATGGTTGCGAGTTGTTAGTCACTAGGCCCTGGTTCTTCATGAGCCGTTGTGCCACCCGATTTATTTTTTGTATGCCTAAAAAGGGAGATAAAATCCTTGAACCCGATATGCCAGCCACCCTAGGTACTATTTATTACAAATAAACTGAAGCACACCAACTGACAACATAGGCGCCTGCCTGGCGACTGAGCATACCCTAATCGGAGCGACGGAGTCGCGTGAGCGGGACAGAGGACCCGAAAAGGGAGTTAAAATCCTTGAACCCGCGAAGCGTGCCACCCAATGTACAGTTTGTTGCACATTAACTGAAAGCTGACCAACTGACAACATACACAACGAAAAACATAGTATAACGATACTTATATAAATCCTACCCTAAAAAAATATTTCGTAAAATCACTACGAAATACTTGCGTAAATCTTGTTTTCGTTTAATATACGAAATTTTGTAGATTGCACGAGTTTTTCTTAGTAAATATAAGTTTGAAACAATTCCGTGTTACAAAAATGTTGTAAGATGCACGAAAGAACTTTAGTAAAATAATTTTCACTAATGTTTAGTAAGCTGTACAGACAAAATCGTTCAATCTACTAACAGCCGAATCTATAAAGACATTTTAAATGCTTCTTAACTTTAAACTTCCTCTAAATATCACTTAAGTGTGAAATAGGTATCTATAATCAATTTCCACATTTAAGCAACGTAACTTAAACCCCTCGTAACTTAAACGCCATTCACCGCGTTTAAAGGCTACGCAAAGCCAACTTAAATATATTTTGACACTTGAGAATTGTTTTTTTTTTTGTGAAAAGAAATTGTGTGTAGGTTCAGTAAGGAAAAATGTATTTATGTGTGCACTGTGATTGTGATGGCCGAGTTTTAATTGTTTTGATTCTTTTTTTTTACAGAAAACATTATAAGAAATAGTGATTTTGGTTCCATTAAATAAATTGAGTTCTGAAAATTATTTTATTTTGTTTATGTCCCCACAAATTTCCTTAACAATATATACAAAGGTAGGAAAGAAATTTCTGAAAATAAAAAAAAAAAAAAAAAAAAAAAAAAAAAAAAAAATGGAATGATTTCGTTTCTTCTGTGTTTGACGATGCATATACACATACAAACAGTTGCTTCTCTTTGTGTCTTATTATTTGTACGCTATTATGTGCATGTTTTTTTTGCAATCTGACAGAAATAGCCTGAGAGTGAAAAATGTACTAGAAATTTGTAGCAGTTTTGTCAATTTTCTTGCGTTACGTTACATTACGGCTGCTTAGTTAAGTATGAAAGGAATATTGATTATAGATACAAATTTAAGTAACGTCATTTAAAGGCAACTTTAATATTTAAGCAAGCTTAACTAAATAACCTCTTAAAGGCATTTTTAGATAATTTTATAGATACGGCTGTAAATCTATACGAGAGAAGGTCTACCCTCAATAAGTTTCTGCTGTATATTCTTTCTTTTTTGATAGTTGCATAAAATTACAAAAGTTGTGTGAATTTATGAAAACTTAAGCTATCGAACTTCTACGTTGTTGGTAGGATAATGCTTTTGGTAATATCTGAGAACATGGATTCTTTAAGAATAGTTTCGTAAAATACAAAATATTTTTTGAATTTATAAGAAAAATTGTTATACATAGATAATGAATAGATAGCATTGTAGATATATAACTAATGTTTTTAGTTTGTGCGCATTCTTTTTAATTATTCAAAAAATGATTTGTAGTCTTTAGTAAATTGAACTTAAGTTGAGTGATTAAAATGCATAGCGCATATGAATATTTATGGTCATTTGTGCCTTAAACGTTGAAGGTTGAAATATTTGGTTTATATTGTGTATCAAATTTGAAAAAGAACCCAATTTTCTGAAAAAGGTACATAGAACATTGAACAGATTTTTAAACTTATTTTTTATAATGAGTTTGTGTAGTGTATGATAATAGTAAAAGGTTTTTGGAGTTTCCTATATAAAAGTTTTAGTTAAAGTAAAATTCTTATAAAAAACATTAATAACTATTGAAAAGAACTTTAAGCTCAATGTTGCAGTCTTAATACGAATCAAATTTACTGTGTTAATTAATAAATTGAAAATTAAATACATTTTTTGTTATGTTTAAAATAATTTAGTAAATAATTATATGTGTTTGTGTTCTTATCAGTTCTGTATTGACAAACGTTATTATAATTAATATTAATATTTACTAGTATCTCGTTATATTTGTTTGTGGTAAGTGAAATTCATATTATCTACAAATATATTTCATTTACTTTGGCCCATTCCCTGAAACAAAACAATAACATTTAAGTTGAAAGTACCCGTAAGTACTAACATACATACGTGACACGACACACGAGATACGACTATTCTTGCAAACAAAATGCTCCCATGGATAGTGTAGGTATAGTGTATATAATATTGACCTTTTATGGTGCAAAAAAAAATATCCATTTTTTAAAGTTTTATTCGTTTAAATCATACAAAAGTATGTTTGCGAGTACTACGAGGAAAATTGTAAAATTAAATATTTTCGCATGTCAAAATTTGGGCCATTGCTGTCATAGGAAGTCATATCTAAAAAAATGGGTGGAGTTGTCTTTGATCATCATCTGTCGTTGCATTCCTTAAAACTAAAGGTAAGTATGTATATGTAAGTATAAATATTTACAATTATTAAAGTCAGCTAATGGGTTAACAAAGGAAAGTAAGTTCAGTGAGTATAATAAGTAAATATTTCGCAGCTTCGTTAGGGTAAGTAATTAAGGGAATTAAGATAGTAAAGTAGGTTAAGTAAGGAAACAAGTTAGAAGTAAAGGTATAAGTATAGAAGTGTAAGGTGTGCATACAGTCAGTATCAGTATTGTAGGTAAGTATTAAAAGTATATTTGGAACAAATCAGTAAAGCAAATACAGTAAATCTGAGTTAAGTCAATTCTACAATTCTTCATTGTCCAAAAATTACGCGTTTTCTATCTACTCATTACCAGCCCAGATGATTCTCTACACAGCTCTTAAATTTTTAACAGTACATAATAATTATAATACTACTTATAGTTGACGATTCATCCGAAATTTCGATAAAATTATGGGAATTTATCAAATACATCTTTATTCTTAAAAATATCATTTCCAAACATTTCTCACAAAGGTTTTGCAAAAAAAAACAAACATTTCGTAATATTTTCGAGTGCATTCGTACCATTTAAACACATTTCTTGTAGTTTACTAAATTTTTCCTGAAGGTTTTGCAAGAAAACCAACATTTCTTAATATGTACGAAGTCATTTGGCACATTTAAATGTATTTCGTGTATTTTACTAAATTCTTCCTGAAGGTTTTACAAGAAAACCAACATTTCGTATGTAATATGCACGAATTCATTTGACATATTTAAATACATTTCGTGTATTTTACTAAATTTTTCCTGAAGGTTTTGCAAGAAAACCAACATTTCTTAATATGTACGAAGTCATTTGGCACATTTAGATGTATTTCGAGTATTTTACTAAATTCTTCCTGAAGGTTTTGCAAGAAAACCAACATTTCGTAATATGCCCGAATTTATTTGACCTATTTAAATACATTTCGTTTGTTTTACTTAATTTCTCCTGAAGGCACATTTAAATGTTTTTTGTGTATTTTACTAAATTTTTCCGGAAGGTTTTGCAAAAAAACAAACATGTCGTAATATTTACGAGTGTACTCGTACTATTTAAATGCATTTCGTGTATTTTACTAAATTTTTCCTCAAGGTTTTCCAAGAAAATTAACATTTCGTAATATGTAGGAATTCATTTGACTTATTTAAATGCATTTTGTGTATTTTACTTAATTTTACCTGAAGGTTTTGCAAGAAATCCAACATTTTGTAATATGTAGGAAGTCATTTGGCACGTTTAAATGTATTTCGTGTATTTTACTAAATTATTCCTGAAGGTTTTGCAAGCAATCCAACATTTTGTAATGTGTACGAATTCATTTGACCTATTTAAATGCATTTCGTGTATTTTACTAAATTTTTCCTGAAGGTTTTGCAAGCAATCCAACATTTTGTAATGTGTACGAATTCATTGGACCTATTTAAATGCATTTCGTGTATTTTACTAAATTTTTCCTGAAAGTTTTGCAAGAAAACCAACTTTTCGTAATATGAACGAATTCATTTGACCTATTTAAATGCATTTTGTGTATTTTACTAAATTTTTCCTGAAGGTTTTGCAAGCAATCCAACATTTTGTAATGTGTACGAATTCATTTGACCTATTTAAATGCATTTCGTGTATTTTACTAAATTTTTCCTGAAAGTTTTGCAAGAAAACCAACTTTTCGTAATATGTACGAATTCATTTGACCTATTTAAATGCATTTCGTGTATTTTACTAAATTTTTCCTGAAGGTTTTGCAAGAAAACTAACATTTCCTTCATCTGCTCAAAGTTCTGGGCGTAGAAACCGGTTTCATCCCTTGTTAAATTGAGCTCGCGAACCCACCAACGTTTTTTCGACTGTTGCTGTTCTTCTTCTGGCTCTTCTTCTATCAAATCTAAATAGTTCTCGTATGCACAATAGGCTGCGCATACTATTTTGCCAATAAATACCGTCTTTTGCACCTTTTTATTTAGGTTCATGCTTTTAAAATTCGAACTAAGACAAAAAAAATATTCAAAAAGGATTTTAATTAAAATTGAATTTGTAAACAGCTGTTAGCTTAATGACAAATGTCAGTCAAAGTACAATCAAATCTATTCTAACGTAACGCACATAACGCTAGCACAAAAGTAACTTTGTGTTTTCCGCTTTATGAGATATGCGTGAAGGAACAAAATAATTGTTTAAGATTAAGATAAACACTACCTTGGACGTACGGCTTCGCGGGTTCAAGGAATTTAAATCCCTATTTGGGTCCTCTGTCCCACTTACGCGACACCATCTCTTCTCTTAGAGTGTGCTCAGTCGCCAGGCAGGCGCCTGTGTTGACAGTTGGTTTGCTTTCAGTTTATTTGTAATACACAACATACACAACGAAAAACATAGTATAACGTTACTTATATAAGTCCTATACACCCAATAATAATACACAACATACACAACGAAAAACATAGTATAACGTTACTTATATAAGTCCTATGCACCCAAAAAAATATTTCGTAAAATCACTACGAAATACTTTTGTAAATCTTGTTTTCGTTTAATATACGAAATTTTGTAGATTGCACGAGTTTTTCTTAGTAAATATAAGTTGGAAACAATTCCGTGTTACAAAAATGTTGTATGATGCACGAAAGAACTTTCGTAAAATAATTTTCACTAATGTTGAGTAAATTGTACAGACAAAATCGTTCAATCTACTAAATCTATACGAGAGAAGGCCTACCCTCAATAAGTTTCCTGCTGTATATTCTTTCTTTTTTGATAGTTTCATAAAATTACAAAAGTTGTGTGAATTTATGAAAACTTAAGCTATCGAACTTCTACGTTGTTGGTAGGATAATGGCTAAAACAGATGTGCAGCGAGTCTGCACGCATCTCTGCATGCAGAGCTGCACACGAAACACATGTGCATAGTTTCTGACATTCATGATGCATAGTTATGTCAAACAAATACATGAAAGCACAGCGTTGCTGATGTCACACAATAGTGTTGGAATGAGATTTTCTTCGTTGGACGATGGTAGGGTGGCAACGCCGGCTTCATGGATTCTTAGACAAAAATCACCAAGACAAACAAATTTGTTGAAAGACTGGCAGGTGATGTCAATATGAGTAATGCCAAATAGCAATTATTTAGAAATTTTCGTTTTTCAGTTGTGGCTGCAATGAAACTAGGCAGCAAATTTAGAAATAGAGACATCGTGCAGCGCTGCGCTGCATGCAGACTTTGAGTCAATCGGCTCCCATAAGAACCTGTGTAATTTAATTTCGCTGCATGGAAAAAGCTGCACATCTATTTTAGGCATAATGCTTTTGGTAATATCTGAGAACATGGATTCTTTAAGAATAGTTTCGTAAAATACAACATATTTTTTGAATTTATAAGAAAAATTGTTATACATATATTATCAATAGATAGCATTGTAGATATGTAACTAATGTTTTTAGTTTGTGCGCATTCTTTTTAACTATTCAAAAAATGATTTGTAGTCTTTAGTTAATTGAACTAAAGTTGAGTGATTAAAATGCATAGCGCATATGAATATTTATGGTCATTTGTGCCTTAAACGTTGAAGGTTGAAGTATTTGGTTTATATTGTGTATCAAATTTAAAAAGAACTCAATTTTCTGAAAATAGGTACATAGAATATTGAACAGATTTTTAAACTTATTTTTTATAATGAGATTGTGAAGTGCATGATAATAGTAAAAAGTGTTTGGAGTTTGATATATAAAAGTTTTAGTTAAAGTAAAATTTTTATAAAAAACATTAATAACTATTGAAAAGAATTTTTAACTCAATGTTGCAGTCTTAATACGAATCAAATTCAAAATTTACTGTGTTAATTAATAAATTGAAAATTAACTACATTTTTTGTTATGTTTAAAATAATTAAGTAAATAATTATTTGTGTTCTTATCAGTTCTGTATTGGCAAACGTTATTATAATTAATATTAATATTTACTACTATCTCGTTATATTTGTTTGTGGTAAGTGAAATTTATATTATCTACAAATATATTTCATTTACTTTGGCCCATTCCCTGAAACAAAACATAAACATTTAAGTTGAAAGTACTCGTAAGTACTTACATACATATGTGACACGACACACGAGATACGACTATTCTTGCAAACAAAATGCTCCCATGGATAGTGTAGGTATAGTGTATATAATATTGACCTTTTATGGTACAAAACAAAAATATCCATCTTTTAAAGTATTATTCGCTTAAATCATACAAAAGTATGTTTGCGAGTACTACGAGAAAAATTGTAAAATCAAATATTTTCGCATGTCAAAATTTGGGCCTTTGCTGTCATAGGAAGTCATATCTAAAAAGATGGGTAGAGTTGTCTTTCACTATCATCTGTCGTTGCATTCCTAAAAACTAAAGGTAAGTATGTATGCAAGTTTAAATATTAACAATTAGTAAAGTCAGCTAATGGGTTAACAAAGGAAAGTAAGTTCAGTGAGTACAATAAGTAAAAATTTCGCAGCTTCGTTAGGGTAACTAATTAAGGGAATTAAGAAAGTTAGGTAGGTTAAGTAAGGAAACAAGTTAGAATTAAAGGTATAACTATAGAAGAGTAAGGTATGCATATAGTCAGTATCAGTATTGTAGCAAAGTATTAAAAGTATAATTAGAACAAATCAGTAAAGCAAATACGATTTAGTGGTTATGGTAAGTATAATCAGTAAATCTGAGTTAAGTCAATTCTACAATTCTTCATTGTCCAAAAACTACGTGTCTCCTCATTACCAGCCTAGATGATTCTCTACACAGCTCTTAAATTTTTAACAGTCCATAATAATTATAATACTACTTATAGTTGACGATTCAACCGAAATTTTGATAAAATTATGTGAATTTATCAAATACATCTTTATTCTTAAAAATATCAATTCCAAACATTTGTCACGAAGGTTTTGCAAAAAAACAAACATTTCGTAATATTTTCGAGTGCATTCGTACCATTTAAACACATTTCTTGTATTTTACTAAATTTTTCCTGAAGGTTTTGCAAGAAAACCAACATTTCGTTATATGTACGAAGTCATTTGGCATATTTAAATGTATTTTGTGTATTTTACTAAATTCTTCCTGAAGGTTTTGTAACAAAACCAACATTTCGTATGTAATATGCACAAATTCATTATACATATTTAAATACATTTCGTTTATTTTACTAAAATTTTTCTGAAGGTTTTGCCAGAAAACCAACATTTCTTAATATGTACGATGTCATTTGGCATATTTAGATGTATTTCGTGTATTTTACTAAATTCTTTCTGAAGGTTTTGCAAGAAAACCAACATTTCGTAATATGCACGAATTTATTTGACCTATTTAAATACATTTCGTGTGTTTCACTAAATATTTCCTGAAGGTTTTGCAAGAAAACCAACATTTCGTAATATGCACGAAGTCATTTGGCACATTTAAATGTATTTTGTGTATTTTACTATATTATTTCTGAAGGTTTTCCAAGAAAATCAACATTTCGTAATATGTACGAATTCATTTGACGTATTTAAATGCATTTCGTGTATTTTACTCAATTTTTCCTGAAAGTTTTGCAAGAAAACCAACATTTCGTAACATGTACGAATTCATTTGACCTATTTTAATGCATTTCGTGCATTTTACTAAATTTGTCCTGAAAGTTTTGCAAGAAAACCATCATTCCGTAATATGTACGAAGTCATTTGGCATATTTAAATTTATTTCGTGTATTTTACTAAATTTTTCTCGAAAATTAAGCAAAAATATACAATAATTTGGTTACATTCACCACTTCATTTACATTTTCGTAGATTATACAAAATATTCAAAAAATAATTCCTACAATCCACTTAAGATTTTTGTTGTGTCTATAAAAATGTTTTGTATTATTTACTAACGTATCTGTTTATTTCTATTCAAATAATTTTTGTACTATTTACGAAAGCCTATTTGTGCAATTTACGGAAAAACATTCGTGGTTTTGCACCACGAAAGTTTTGTAAATTGCACCACATTTTAAGTTATATGCACCAATTATTTTTTTGGGTGTTTTGGCTACGAAATCTCGCAAACTAAAATCTCGCACCCGAAATCTCGCAATACGAAATCTCGCAATTACAGAAACCCGCTCTTCGTAATCTCGTAATTGCAAAAACCGCTTTTTATAATCTCGCAATTACAAAAACCCGCAAACTAAAATCTCGAAAACTAAAATCTCGCATTAAAAAACAGAAAGGACTTGTATAAATAGGGTTTTTGTTTGTGTATGTTGTCAGTTAGTGTGCTTTCCGTTTATGTGCAATAAACAGAACATTGGGTGGCCCGCTTCGCGGGTTCAAGGATTTTAACTCCCTTTTCGGGTCCTCTGTTCCGCTCACGCGACTCCGTCGCAGGGTATGCTCAGTCACCAAGCAGGCGCCTATGTTGTCAGTTGGTGTGTTTTCAGTTTATTTGTAACAAAAAGTAGTTTGGGTGGCCGGCGTATCGGGTTCAAGTATTTTATATCCCTTTTTAGGCCTCTGATTTTTCATTTTCTATTCGCAGGATTTTATTTTTCAGTTCGGAATTTTAGTTTGCGAGATTTTAGTTGAAATTTGAGATATTTTTGGCTGTGAAATGTAAATACGAGATTGTTAAAAGCGAGATTTTGTTATTCGAGTTTATGAAAAGCGGGTTTATGAGTTTGCGAGATTTCGTATTTCGAGATTTATAAAAAAATGCGATATTTCGTTATTCGAGATTTTAGTTTGCGAGATATCGTAGCGCTCCCAAAAACGTCTGGGTGAAAACAATTTTTTTTCATTTCCCCTAAAGGCCATTCACACCATAGAAAAGAAGTATGTAGAACCTCAAAAAAGAACTCCGATTTCGAATGAATTGATTAAACCACTCTTATTATGTATAGGTCCTAGTTATAGTTCTTTCTTCTTATATTTTTGATATCTGATTACGAAAAATTAAATTTGTATACTTTATTTTTCCAGGTTAACATTAGTTTTGTCATGCGCAATGAAGTTTGAGTCATATCCTCACGACACTCAGATATGTTCAATGATGATAGAAAGCTGTAAGTTCTAATTAGATAATCTTATTTTTAACAAAAACAAATGTTTGTATGGGTGTAAAGACATAATGCACCTCATTTGAAGTCTTTACAATCGTGTAAAATAAAGGGTTGGATGACATAATGTCCGCGGACTTAATGTCCATGTGGCTTAGTTCTGCAGAAATGGACATTAAGTCTATGACATTAGGTTTAGGTTTGTTCAGAAGATTTTGTCTGTCAAATTTTTGAATAGTGTGGAAGAAATTCTCTCAGAGATAGAAAAACTGCCGAAATAATTTGGAACGGTTTCGCGGCAAACATTTTTGCTACATAATATCACACAAATATTCTTTAAATTCAACTTTGTCTCGATTCTCGCAAGGTGAACGCACTGACGGAGAAAATTGCGAACCCTCTCCCCCATATTGAGGGGTTCCTCAGCTTAGTACCGGATACGTACTTCATTAGTAGTATTGATCTAAAGGAAACATTCTGACAAATACTGCGGGAGAAACACAGTTAAGATAAGACTGCTGTAGCGAAAAGACCCTTGTACCAATATACTGTCATGCCCTTTGGTTTGTGTAATGCTGACCAAAGGTTATGCCAGTTGATCGAAATTATCTATTTGAATATCTTGACGATTTGTTAATCATGGCGCCGGGTTTTAAGATGCATATCACTCTGATAAGCAAAGTAGTCGATTGCTTAGGCAGGGCCAAGTTTACCATCAACATGAATAAATCCAAGTTTTGTTTAATACTACGTTTTCATTGGAGCCGAAATGAGTTAATTTCGAAATTTGCTCATTTGGAACGTCATTTCCTATACAAATTTGACGTTCCAAATTAGCTAATTTTGAAATAACCTCATTTCGGCTCCAATGAAAACGTAGTATAAAGAGCTGAAGTATTTGGTCTCATAGTTGGTGGTAGTCAGCTTAAAACCGACCCTGCTAGGTGGAGGCAATTGTGGATTTCCTAGTAGTTCCCGAATCCCCAAGGCAGATTGGCGGTTGCTTGGTTAAGAAGGGTGGTACCGGAAATTTATCAAAGATTTTTTGAGTCTGACTGCACCCTTAACTGACGTACTGAAAAAGAGGAACGAAAAGTTTAAAATGACTGACGAAACTCTGAGAGCGTTCGAAGATTTGAAGCAGAGAGAACTTGGCACTGGTTCTTTCACATCCGGATTTTTCGAAAATATTTTATATCCAATGCGATGATTCGGATGCGGGAATCGGGGCCGTGCTTTTTCAAAAGAATGAAGAGGATGAAGAAGTCCCTTTTTCGTACTTTTCTCAAAATTCAATAAAAGCCAGAGAAACTAAAGTGTAACCGAGAGGGAGTCCATAGCTGCGGTGATGCTTGTAGATTCTCTGGCTATTGAAGAAAAAGCTCCTCTTATTGATTTAATAAAAATACTGACGAACTACCAGATCTCAAAGTCGAAGATGTGTACCAAGGGGCGTTTAGAAGTCTAGGAGATTAAGCTATGCTTGAGCATTCCTGGCTGCTATGGGTACCATCAAGCCCTACTGAAAAAGTGATAAGCAAAGCTCATTTGCATAGCATTCGCCAACATTGTCACTAGCCTAATATGACGAATCAAATCCGTAATATTGTTTCTAATTGTTCTGCCAAACTAAAGACTCAAATAAAATTTCTGGTCCACCTATGGTCACCTCCTATTGTTCGAGTCGTCCATTTGAAAAGTTGTTTATCGATTTCTTAGGGTCCTATTTCTAAAGACTCAAATCAAATTTCTGGTCCACCTATCTATGGCTACCTCCTATTGTTCGAGTCGTCCATTTGAAAAGTTGTTTATAGATTTCTTAGGGTCCTATTCCAGGTCAAAATCAGGGAACGCATACGTTTTTGTCGTGTATATTATTTTTCTAAATTTGTTTAATTAAAAGCTTTAAGAAATGCAAATACGTCAAGCGTTATATAATTCTTGCGACAAGAAGTTTTTGATGTGTTTGGAGTTCCAAACATCGTCCACTCCCACAACGGCAAACTATTCTTGGCAAAGGAATTCCAGAACCTATTGTCCAAATATGGCATCAGACATTTTAAAACTGCCAATTATGCACCGCAATCTAATGTACCGGAACGGGTTAACCACTCTTTGTTAGCTGCTATCCTTTTTTATCTTAAAAATGATCAACGTGAATGGGATGTTCATCTGAGCGATATAGCACGTGCGCTAGGAACTGCAGTTCATAGCTCTACTGGTATGCCAACATACAATCCGCTCCACTTGAATATGAACAAACGTTTTTGTTACTATCAGAGCTTCTAACGCTTTGGTTAATTGATAAATTCGCCTTTTGGTTTTAGTTCCTATAATAGGGATCTATTGCGAATAAAACTGCAGGGACAGAATAATTAAGGAAAATACCATTTGGTCATTTTTTACCATTTTTCTAATTACATCATTAAAACACTGTTTTTTTTTTGTGCCACTTTAATAGAAACATTCTCTTAAATAAGGAAACAAATTGAAAAAATGCAGTAAAAGACGGTAGTTTTGTATTAAAATCATATTTCCATAATGTGTGCTACCACCTTTATATTAAAATAACTTCAAGAACCCTGTTTGAAAATGAATCATGCAGTTATTTTATATAATTTAAAGAAAGTGCATTTCATGCTTCTTTCATTGCAGCAGTAAGTGAATCCTTGGCCTCATATTGTCGGTCAGAATCGTACATTAATAATATTTAGGTCCGGCCATTGAAGTAAGGCAACATTTTTCTCGGATATCCAACTGATAATGATGCTTGCGTTGTGGATTGGCGCGTTGTCTTCTTGAAATGTCCATGGTATTGGTCCAAAGACATCGGTAAACTTAGGGAAAGCTTGCAACATTTCCTTCTAGGAGTTTGCCGTCATTTTCAATGTAGGAAACTCCAGATCAATTGTCCCAAAACAGTCAATCGCACCCCACACCATTACACCACCTTCTCAGCTATGGTGGCGCTCCATAAACCTTGGTTACTTCCTCATAATATGAAAATAGTAATTCTATCCGTCCGTGCCATCTAAATTGAATTTGTTTTCATCAGAAAATACCAGTTTTGTCCACTCATGCTTCCACGTCATATTCTTCTTGCAAAAATCTATTATATTGAGTCTTCGTATTGGTGGTTTTTTCTTCAAATGTAGGTATTTTAAATGTTGTGACCCATGAATAACACGTCTAATCTAATAAATTTTGTAAGTTTTTTCAGCGATTTGACGTGTTTTTAGAGAGTTCTTGATTGATATAAATTTAAAGTATTTTGTAGTGTCGAAAAGTTCGACGATGAGTTTTAAAATTTTTAAAGACTGCCAAAATTTTATCAGTTTAATGTCAAAGCAATTTTCGGTTATAAACAATAAACTTAATGCTAAAAAACAAATTATCAAAAAACAAGAAGAAAATATTGAATAAATTGTAATTAGTGTTGACAAATTAAATGAAAAAGCAATGAATATTGAAACAAAAAAGGCCGCAAAGAAAGAAAAAACATATGCAAATATTTTAAACAAAGAATTGAGGAGCGGTTTTGCAAAACTCAACAAGTCCATTTTGCTAATTTTTCAGGAGAAGGTTTTTTATGTCCTATTTGAACAAGGTAAAGAATATTGCAAAATTGGTATGAAGCAACAACCTACATTTTGTACCCAAAAATCGTGCGTGTTTTCAAAACTCAACAAATCCATATTTTGTTGAGTTTTGAAAAAACTTTTTTATTTTTCTAGTAAAACGAATAAATTCAAAAATCGAAATAAAAGCTATTTGTTGTAAAAAAAATTATTAATAGTATAACTAGTTTTTAAATGAATAAAAGAAAATAAATTAGTATGAAAAATTAAAAAATAATAAATACTAAAAATAATTTCAACGTAAAAAGAATGTCAATATTGGTAGTATTTTTCTGTATCTGTATGTATATTATGATTATGTACAAACGGTGTCTTAAATAACCTATACAACTTTGCATTTTTCTATTAGTTGAACCAATAAGAGCACAGCGCTATTTTTAGTCAGGGAAACTTTTGTTCAGTTTTGCAAAAACTCTCTGTATTTAGTTGAGTTTTGCAAAAACTCTAAGTACTTTGTTGAAACTCAGGGTCGCTCATATTTCAAATATATTTTTTTTATTTTTTCTGTTCAAATTTTTAAATTTTTTATTTTACAATCTTGTGAGTCTGTGAAAGACAAACATTTATAAACCCATAACTCATTTTCGGATTTTTGGCGTTTGTTGAGTTTTGAAAAAACGCTCCTCAATTTCTTGGAGAATGTCAAGGGAATAGACGTGCTTTTACCTAGCTCCCGATTAATAAAAATAAAATTATTATCCAGTTTGTTAATTTAATTGTTTAAAATCAAAGTCTTAAAAACAATAATCTCATAGTTTCATCTTGAAGTGCTTGTATTTACAAATTACAAAATAAGTGATATTATTAACTTTAACTTGGTGTTCTTAGTAAATCATTTTTTTGGTTTTTGTAAAATCTTCATTATTTCATTATGTCCACCACGCGTCTTCAAGCAGCGGAGCTCAAAGAGAAATCTTTAGACTCTCCCCCAAACAATTCACCTGCATTGAACAAAAATCTGAAATCTAACCTGCCGCCAAAGAAGGTTTCAGATAAAAAAAACATCTCTATCCGACCAATTTCGAGATCTTGAGGCTGGTTTAAATGACAAATTTAAATCTTTGCTTTCGGAATTTGAAAACAATTTCAACATTAAAATTAGTGGTGCTATATCTTCTCTTGAAAGCAGAGTTAAACAATTTGAGGCTGACATTTCTGAGCTGCGAGATGACAACCAGAAGCTTAAAGAGGAAATAGGGGATCTGCATCGAAGAGAACGCCTTCGTGATGTCATTGTGCGTGATATACCACTTAGATCGAACGAACGATCAGCTGATATTTGCCAGAACTATTTACACAAAACTAAACCATCAAATCACACCACACTTTGATGCCTTTCGACTGAGAGCAAAATCCAACGATGTTTACTATCCGTTGCTTATCAGACTCTCTTCGCACATGGAGCAAAGTGCATTACTTGCTGCATTCAGAGCAAATTGAGGTCTCACAGTTGAACAGCTGTAGAGCGAAGCTGAGGTTTTCTGATACCAACTTAACCACGACTACACGCATCTACATAAATAAATAAGAGCTTTACTCGAGAAAATAGTTTCATATTACGGAATGCTCTCCAACTACGCAGAGAAGGTTTACTTTTTTCCGTAAGAACTCGCAATGGTCTTGTTTACATCACAAAGACTAAAGATGATACTGAGCTGCTAATACAATCAATAACTCAACTAACTTGAGTACTTTGATGTACCCCGTCTCACTCTACCCACCAATGATATAACCGATCTGGAGCATACTCACCACAGCTACGTTTATGTAGAAATATATGTATTTTTATTTAATTATAAATTAAAACAAAAAAAAAAAAACTACACTACCCTGAACTGAAAAGAAACAAAATATTATTCTCTTATATTAAATCATTATAATCACTATCATTTTTCTCGATTTTTCTGCTCTTAATTTCTAATTTTTCTTTTGACATTTCTTCTTTTGACTTATCTTTTTCTGTTTTTATATTATATTTCTTTCTTTAATTTATACAAGACTTACCTGATCATAAACTACTATCTACAATACATAAATATTTGTTTATTTAAATATTAATATTCTTCTAGTTGCTTTCAGGGTTGTCAGATTGTGCGATTTATCGCCAAATGTGCGATTTGAAATTTCATTTGGCGATACAAAAATCGGTTTGGTGATGTACCCCAAAAAAGGCGAAATTTTTAGTTTTTGTCGATTTTAATTTTTTGAATCGAAATTTTAATATTCTTTTCTCGAATGTTCACTTTAACCTTACATCTTTTTCATTGCTATTTGCGCTGAACGCACCCCAAAACTGAAATTTTATCCCTAAAATAAACGACGTATGTATGTCAAAACAAATAACTTCGTTAGACAGTGTTCAAATTGGACTGACTCTTCCGACTATTCTTGACTTCTCTGAAATTTATCTCACTCCCATTTCATAGTTAGAGAGGGAGAAAAGTAGTAAATTAAAAAAAAAAAAAAAAAATTAAAAATGTGTGGATTTTTTGTTGACGTTCTCTTTTGTAAATTCGGAGGAGTCAGTTCAATGTGTCCCGTCTTAGTTAACCAAATCAAAGAAAGATCGAGATGAATTAGCACATTGCAAAATTTGCGACTGCGATATACATTCGCTCAAAACTGACTAAGAACGGCATGCTGTAAGATCTAGCCATGTTGCAAAGGCTATAAAAAGGATCCCATTGATAAAATACTATGGATACATATATGTACATATATCGAATATATTGAAGAGGACTAATTACAAAAGAGTATTTTTTTTTAATTCTAAATTCTAATGTAGAATTTTTATTTGTTTATTTATTTTTTTTTTTTTTTTCAAATATGATTTGTTTTGATATTTAAACTGCAAATTGCGGATTTGTTTTTCATTTTTAAATTTGGTGATTTTTTGGGCTGAAAATTTTGAAATTTGGCGATTTTTTGGCGATTTAAATTTAAATCTTGGCGATTTCGCTTTTTAAAACCTGACAACCCTTGTTGCTTTTCTTGATTTTTGTTGTTGTTGTTTTCTAATTACGCTGCTTTATTGTTTTCTTATGTATTGCCGTTGAGATGGTTTTAAATAATTCACACATTCAGAACGTGGGTGATGGAGTTTGTGTGGGATCAGTAATGAAAATATTATCGAATGCTCGTGAGGGGCTTAAAATATGTTATTTAAATGCTAGAAGTTTAAATTTAGAGAAGTTTGACTATTTAAAGTATATTATAAATGGCTTGGGGATTGATTTGATTTGTTTTACTGAGACTTGGTTTGGTTCAAGTTCAGAATATGCCAATTCAGGTGACATAGATCTATTATATTCCTGGGTATAAAATCATCCGTAATGATAGAATTACTACAACAACAGGGGGGAGTTGCTATAAATTGTAGTACCACATTAAAGCATAAAATACTTAGTAGGTCAGAAAGTAGTGAAGTAGAATATCTTTTGATAGAAATAAGCGATGGCAATGCAAAATGCCTTGTAGGTGTTGCCTATAACCCTAACCGAATTTATTCTCCAGAGCCATTATTTTCGGCAATTCATGATTTTACTGCATCATATGAACATATTATAATATGTGGTGACCTTAACGCCGATCTATTAAAATCCGACAGTAAAGCTCGTCAACTATTAGATTTCACTGCTGCTTCTGGCTTGTCGGTAGTTAATTCTTATGCTACACCCTTTGCTTCAAATGCTACCCCTAGTCTTCTTGATTTTATAATGGTTTCAACTCGCTCAAATATCTTACTTCAAAATCAACTTTCTCTAGCAGGTATCTCTGATCACGACTTATTGTATTGCACTTATAATATTGGCTTGTCTCGTTCACCAGCGCCATAATTTTTTCAGTTTAGAGATTTTAATTCGGTTAACAATAACGCTTTGCAGTGAGGTGCAAGTCTCTTACCATGGCGCGATTGCTATTACTTTTCAGACATAAATAAGAAAGTCAATCACATACAAACATTATTATTGAACCTCTTGGACACATATATTCCTATAAAGGCTGTAGCTATACGTAATAGAAATTGTCCTTGGTTCACATCTGAGGTCCGAAATGCAATACAAATTCGAAACAAAGCATACTTAAAATGGAAGATTACCAAAACTGATAACAACTGGCAGATTTTCTGTCGGGCTCGAAATCATTCAACTTTCATAACCCGTAGGGCGAAAAAAAGGTATTTTCTATCTAAACAGAGTACAGACCAAAGCTCAAAAAACTTATGAAGCAATTTACGATCTATTGGTGTTGGTAAAATAAAATTCTCAATGCATCGTACAAAATTTTCACTGCAATATTACAATGTCAATTATCAACGTGGATCAATGAAAATGAGCTGCTGAAGGAATTCCAGGCTGGATTTAGGAAAAGGTACTCAACCGTTCATCATATATTTGTTCTGAGGAGTATTGCAGACTCGTTCCTATGCCAAAAAAAGAAACTCTACGTGTTCTTCGTCGACTTCAAAGCTGCGTTTGATACGGTGGATCGTAAATCGTTAATTTATAAGCTGTGCAATATAGGAATGTCCCTGAAGTTTGAAAGAATAATAGAAAGACTCTACGAGGGCACACAAGCAGCAGTGTGGGATGGTGAACAAAAATCAAATTGGTTCCAATCCACATCGGGTCTGAGGCAAGGATGCTCACTAAGCCCACTTCTATTTGAGCTCTTCATTGAGGATTTGATCGAATGGCTGCCAGGTGGTATTGAATATGCTGGGACGCTCATAAAAGCATTGCTTTTTGCGGACGATATTGTGTTGTTCGCATATTCTCCTGAGTCACTTCAATAAATGATTAATCGTCTACATGAGTACTGCATACTTTGGGGGTTGATTGTCAATCTTGAAAAGTCCAAAGTGATGATTTTCAAAAGAGGAGGAGGTAGGCATTGTTGGAATGAAAGGTGGAAATTCAATGGGGAGCTGATTGAGGTAGTTACGGAGTTTAAATGCCTAGGTGTTGACCTTACGAAAAAACCTAAACATGCAGAAGCACCTTTATGAAAAGCTCAACAAGGCAAAAATGGCTATAAATCTTACGTGGAAGAAGTGTTTTAGTAACAAATCCGTATCTCACAGCAGCAAATACAAAATATTTGAGTCGGTAGCTGAATCCGTTATGATTAACGCTGTGCAAACTTGGGGAAGCAAGCACTACGAGACGGTTGAGAAGTTACTTCGGTTCTTTATTAAAAGATCATTTCGTTTACCAGGGAACACACAGAATTATTTGGTAATGCTGGAAACAGGGCTTTCCCCACTCTTTGTTAAAACATTAAAACTACAGGTTAATGATTGTAGGAAATTAAAAAGGGATATGTATCAGCTCATTGCGAATGTTGATGAAGAAGCAAGAAACAGGTTTATAGAGGAGGCTTCGAGCTCTTTATATGAAACAATCTATTGCCAGCTAAACCACAATTTGCAACTGGCAAATTACTTCCTTGATGAGCTTAGCGTTGAAGAAATATCAATGATGGTAAGGCTGCGAGGGAAGATTCTCAACTTAATTATGTACCACACAGAGGAGACCTTCCGGTGATCTGCAATATATGCAACATGATGGAGAGAGAAAACGTGGTGCATTTCTTAGGGAAGTGTCCAACTTTAAGGGAAACGAGAAGATGCATTTTCGGAGAGGATTTCTTAGCTGCCGACGAAGTCCTATCCCAGTTGAATGAGATGAATGTTCATAAATTGTTCCAGTACTTCAAAATTGCCTTAAGATATCGCGATAGAATTTTGCAAGGGTTTTTCTGATGTAATGCATTATTTTGATTTGATTAAATACATGATACAAAAACTGATAATTCAAAAAATTATAGGAAAATGTTTGGTTATAAAATGTAAAAGGATGTTTAAATTGTCAATCTGGCAGACGGCAAAAGCCATGTCAAAATTATTTTTGTTGATACTTTTATGTTATATTATTATAATACTGAATATAATCAATCTAATCTAAAAAAAAATCTAAATAAATTCTGTTGATAGCATTCCTGATGTCAACGTCCTTAATAATACATTCCTTTCCGGTGCTATCAACAGACCACCTTTTGTTCCTGATAATCAGCTTTCCTTCCTTTTTGATTTTGACTTTGAATTCGTATCTGAAACTGATGTCGTTAATACCATACGCTCTAGTAGTAGCCCGGAGCGTAATGGTTAGTGCGTTCGACTGTCACGCTGGAGGTCTGGGATCGCTTCCCAGCCTCGTCCACCTAAAAACTAAAAAAGTTTTTTTTCAGGGCTACTGCCTCTTGCGAGGAATTGACAAATCCTCCAAGAGTATCACTTGTCACGAATAAATGCTTCTCGTCTAGCCATTCGGATTCGGCATAAAATTCAAATTATAATTCCTGTCGAAAGACGCACACAGGAATGGTTCCGAGTTGTTAGTCACTTCATGAGCCGTTGTGCCAACCGATTTTTTATTTTTTTTTATTTTCTATTAGGTCTAATGCTGTTGGTGAGGATGGTGTTCCCATGTGTTTTGTAAAACTGATATTACCGCATTTCATAAACTGTCTGACACAAACTATCAATTTCAAGCAATTACATCTTCACAACTTTTCCTGATATTTGGAAGTTAGCTTAAGTCATTCCAGTTCCGAAAAAAAATCAGCCCTCATCAGCAAATGACTTTCGGCCTATAGGTATTTTACCATGTTTAAAAAAAGTTCTTGGGGAAAGTGCTTGCAGGTCAAATCTCGGCATATCTTAATCAACATTGTTTGTTATCCCCGATACAATCCGGTTTTCAAGAACTTCAAAGTTGTTCTACAGCTATGATTCAAATTACAGAGTACACAGAGTTGAATTTGATAAGGACCATTTGACGATACTTTTCTTGCTTGACTTCTTCAAGGCCTTTGATCGTGTGGATCATCAAGTGCTTTGTCAGAAAATTCGATTGTATTTTGGCTTTAGTAAAAGATCAGTGCGTCTGACAAGTAATTATTTGTTCAACCGCCACCAATCTATTTTGTCTCTTCATAAATGACTTACCCAAAGTGTGCTCCAACGTATTTGTTCATCTTTATGCTGACGATTTATCGCAACCAATTGGACTTATCGAAGATCTAATTGCAAGAGTCAACGAAGATCTGTGTAATTTACATATGTGGTCACTTTGTAATAGTCCAAAGTTGTATCCAACCTTGGTTTTAAGCTTACTTGCTCGTTGTCTGGAACTGACCACGTTAATCAAGTTATAGGTTGGATCTACGGTGGCATGCGTAAACTTTGGATCTCCTCAAACTTTACTCCAGTTTCTACAAAACAAAGGCTTGTCAAGACTTTATTTATGCCTATAATTGATTATTCAATAGTTGAATACTGTAAACTCGACTCCCACACTAAGCATAAGTTATTAGTTGCATTAAATGACATGGTAAGGTACGTGTTTGGTCTGTGGAGATACGAGCATATATCACACTATCATAAATAAGTCCTTGGTTCAACATTTCAGCAATTTCTTGACGTAAGGTGCTGCCTTTTAATGCATAAAATCATAACAAACAGATCACCAGTCTATCTGTATGAAAAACTCAAATTTGCGCAGTCAACCAGAACTTTAAATCTTATCACTCCCTGTTATACTTACTTAAACTCCTCGCGACATTTCTATATTCATGTTACCAAACTCTGGAACTCCCTTCCCACTGCGATAAGAAGAACAATCGGAGCCTCCAAATTCAAAATCGCCGCATTGGCTCATTTTTCATCTCTGCGACAACAACGATAACAACTTCTTTCATCCCTGTCTTGTATTTAGGATAACAAACTATTTCATAATACTTTCAGCTTTATTTTTCCCTCCTTTAATCTATCTTCTTTTAATCTTCATTCGTTCTTTTCTTTTCCCCTATTCTTCTTAATGGTCTTCTTTAAATTTTCTCTCATCTTTCTGTTTATTTCATTTTCCTCTTCGCATAATTTTTTTTTATTGATACCAGAAATGTATTATATTGCAATTTATTAGGTTTAACTTGAAATTATTAGATACTTTGATTTTTGTATATATGTATATATTATCACTTTTGTCAATATATTTTTAATATTTTTATATAACTTTTATTTGGTCATTTATCCTTCAAATGTATGTACTTTAAAAGACTGAGTTTTATTTGCACACTTAATGAAATAAATAAATTGAAAAAAAAATTGAAATAACCACCAGTAATAACTATACCACTAGAAGAACAAAAAACTGAAATAACTAAAGAAGTGATAAAGAAAAATATAGATCCATCATTGCTTTCGATACAAGTAAATAGTAGGTTTGTTCCCAAGATTTTTGGGCAGAAATTGGTGGTCTGTCAAATTTTTAAGAGTGGGGATGAAATTCTCTCACAGAAATAAAAACTGCACAAAAAGTTTGTAGAACGGTTTCTTGGCAAAAATGCTACCACACAATTTCACACAATTATTCTTTTAATTTTTTGTATCTTTCTTTATTCCAACGCAAAGCAAACTGAACCGATGACTCTACAACAGTAATGTTTTTATACAACGTACCTCAACCTGGTATTTGACAGACCAACAATTTCTGCCCAAAGAAATTTCTTGGGCAGAATTTGTCAGGAGGGGAAATCATTTTACTCTCCCGTGAGCGCTATTTATTTGTTTTCGCGATCCGAAAGGTTTTTTAAAAAAAATAAACAAAAATATAATTTATTAAGCGTAAACTTTTTATTGTCAAACACGTCTTAACGGCTCTACGGATTGAAATCAACTCACTGAGAAATTTTCCAAGATACATTAGCAGATGCATTGATTATTATGTTAAGTCAACAAAAATGACCAAACATTAAAATGATTACATTCTGCTCCTTGAAGGAATGTGCAAATTATGAATAATAGTGTGGAAATTGAAGATTTCCCATATTAAGAATTAAAGGTATCTGCCTTGTATATAAAATCCATATCATGGAAAAAACTTTTTAGGGCGACCCACTGCCTGTGGTGGCGCCACTTTAGCTCGCTGAGAAATCCATTTTTGGGAGACAATTTTCGGCGGAGACTTCCATTTTTGGGAGACTTGCATTTACTGTAGAATCTTATTTATTTATGTAAGATCAAGAGAAGTGTATTCTTGATGTTGACTGGAAAATATTTTCTTCCGTCGCGTCGGCTGTTTTGGTCACAATAATTTTAGTAATGAAACAAGAATTGTAGCATTAACTTTTCCCGACGTTTCGACAGGGGTTGCTGTCTTCTTTAGGGAGAACTTTATTACATACAAAATACAAATAGTTTATCACAATGTAAGCAACAAAAATAACAATGAAAGTTGAACACTTTGAGAAGTATAAACGATAAATTTATATTATTTATAAAAAATTATTAATTAACAATTAATGTTAATGAAAAATTACAGCTCTTCTGATAAAGAAGTTCAGTCTGCAACTAAAGAATAAAGAAAGAAAGCGGCTAGCTGTTATGATGATACCAGTGAGCAGTATACCGCTGAAATGTTCTATGTCTTGCTTTCGATTCATGTTGTTTAAAATATGAACCCTTTCGAGAGTGTATCGTTTTGAGGTATGTTTTTCCATTTGAAGAACTTTGACACCTTCGAAATTAGGAGAATGGCCATAGTCAATTGCATGCCTAGCGAGTGCAGTTTTTGCAGGATTTTTTGTGTTGATATCGGCCCTATGATTTGACAAACGTTGACGCAGAAATTGTTTTGTCGTTCCAATGTAGGACAAATTGCAGGATTCGTCGGTTTTCCCCATACAATCAATTTTATATACTACATCCGTACATTTTTCCTTATGAGATGAGCTAGTGTCTTGTTGGACTTTCAAGCCAAACGAACATCTTTCACTTTTTTGGTGACCATTTCCTTAAAGTTCTCGGTCAAATTAGGCACATAGACAACGCAACTGAAAAATCCATCTGTAAGTTGGTCAGTTTTTAGGTGGGGGATTTTTTGGCTGTACTTTGAAATCAAACCCCGTATGACCGCAGCTGGGTATCCATTGTTTCTTAGAATGTTGGTTATTCTTGATTTGTTGACCGAGTGGAATTGTCCGTCACTCAAGGTAAAAACTTTGTTCACTAAATTGGAAGCCGTGTTCATGACAATATGTTTGGCTTGGCTAGAACGAAAGTTAATGAGTCGTCCTGAGGCAGTGCTTTCTTGGAACCAATCAAAAGAAAGTTGGTTTTTGTCTCGGAAGATTTTTACATCAAGAAATGCTATCGAATCGTTGTTCTTTCTTTCGACGGTAAACTGTATTTTTGAGTTGAATCCGTTTAGGATCAGCAAATTATCCTCAATTTTCCGCTTATCCATCACCGTGAATATGTCGTCCACATATTTGACAAATAAAATTTGGTTTGTTATTAGAACCAATAAAACATTCGTCAAGCAAATAATCCATCACTAGGTCCGCAAAACTGGGTGAAAGAGGGTTGCCCATTGGCATTCCGAAAATCTGCTTGAAGATATTCTCTTTGAATTGAAGAAAATTGTTTTCTTTTATGCAACATTAGAAAATCTCGAGAAATTTGCTCTGGTTAATCCTGGTGTGTTGACTTACTATAGCCCATTTCTTTTTAACTATGTTTACAGCTAACTGCACTGGGATTGTAGTTAAAAGAGATATCACATCAAAAGAAACCATAACGTCATTCTCGCACAATTTAACCGTTTTTGCTTTCTCAACAAATTCAAGAGAATTTTTTACGGTGTAGCGTGAATTGCTGGTTACACATTGTATAATCTTACCAACAAATTTTGAGAGTGCATAGCAGGGCAACTTCATCGATGATATGATAGGACGCAAAGGCATATTAAGCTTGTGTGTTTTCGGCAAGCCATAGATGGAGGGAAGCTGGGACGTGTATGTCGTCACCTTTGCCATTTCTCTATCATCTATGAATTTTTTGTTGTGCAACCACTTAACAAACTCATTATTGCGGGCTTGAAGCGTTGTTGTTGGATTATTTCTTATTCTCCGGTAAGTATTCATTTTAAAAAACAAAAACAACATGAATCGAAAGCAAGACACAGAGAACATTTCAGCGGTATACTGCTCACTGGTTTCATCATAACAGCTAGCCGCTCTTTTTTATTCTTAAGTTGCAGACTAAACTCCTTTTCTCAGAAGAACTCTAAATTTTCATTAACAATAATTTGTTATCAAATTAATAATTTATATAAATTATGTAAATTTATCGTTTATACTTCTCAAAGTGTAAGTTCAACTTTCATTGTTATTTTTGTTGCTAACATTGTGATAAACTATTTGTATTTTGTATGTAATAAAGTTCCCCCTGAAGAAGACAGCAACCCCTGTCGAAACGTCGGGAAAAGTTAATGCTACAATTCTTGTTTTATTACTTAAATTATTGTGACCAAAACAGCCGACGGAACAAAATATTTTCCACTCAACATCATAATTATCAAATTGGTCAATAAATTAATTTCTTAATATGAAGTGTATTTTTTTTCGATTCTGATAGGAATCAAATGGAGTAAGCGAATTTACCAATGGAAGGTTTTTTTTAAACGTCTATGATGAGTAAAAGATGAAGAGAATGACAAAAACATGTTCGTATCCTCTTTGATTGAATGTGCAAAGTAATTTTTTTTCTTATTTTACTGATGTGATATATGCAGCGATACCGCAGACCTTCACGAAAGTGTAACAATTTTTTAGAAAAAATGTAACAAAAGCAGACAAATTGTAACAAATTGAAAAAAAAAAATTAAAGAAATATTTTTCGTTGGGTTTTTTCCAGTTGTCAAAATTAAGAAGCAGAATCGGTTGTCTTCACCTTGACTAAAGTGAAATTTCGTTCAATTAAAAAAAGCATATTTCCATATATGTATGTATGTACAAAATTTTAAATACCTACCACTGGCTGGTTTGTGTATGCAAAAAGTTTTATCTCAGTTTCAAATCTTATTTTTGTCGTTTTTTTTTTCATACCAAAATGTCACAAAAAATGAGATTTGAGACTAAAATACCACTACTTTCAAACAAGATAACCGTCTAAGGTCTAGTTTTTAAGTGGGAATTAAGACCAGAGTTAATTCTCTCAGAAAAAAGTTCTGTCTGCAGTTACATTTACAGAATTAGATTTACAGTCCATGGTGAACCAAGAAACGCTTGACAATTATGGAAGGTAGAATATCAAAATCATCTGATTTAATTCAGATCGAGTTCAGCTAGGCCAATGTCAACTCGAATAAGGTACAAATGTGTGGAAGCGTAGTTCAAACTCACTTCAACACCAGACTTAAACGTAGTTTCTATCAGTAATGTGAAATAAAACCCACAGATAAGAATATTGTTGCAAGTTGTACCTACATGAACAAAAATTTAAAACAGAAAAAAGTTGACAATGATATTTTATGGAACAAAAATGAAAAAAAAGTAACATTGTGTTGAACTTTTTCTATGCGTCACGAGGGGTGGGTATTTATTATTACTTTCTTTTATTTTATTTCTATATTATATAGAAACAAACGCCCATAGGGAGAGGGGAGAAAAGGCCTCCCGCACAAAAAATGTAAAAAAGTAACATTGTGTTGCACTTTTTCTACGCGTCACGAGGGGTATTTATTATTTATTATTACTTTTATTTTATTTCTATATTATATTGCAACAAACGCCCACAGGGAGAGTGGAGAAAGGCCCTCCCGACACCAAGAGATTGTTTCACTTTATCAGCTTAATCCAACAAAAACTTCCATACTAACTTAAATATTAACATTTAAAACGTACACTAACTTAAAGATTATGGCCAGGAGGGGTGCGAGGAACGGTAAAGGGAGGTTTTGAGGCTGTCTTTGGTTAGATGGAAGTCGAATTGTGCACGCTGTTAGAGGTACGTAGCATACGGTTTATAGAGATATGGATCGGAGATTATTGGAATTTGTCTGCAGGGAGATTTTTTTAAGAAGAGCTGGACAATCGATATTGCCAGCTGATGGGTGAAGACAATATCAGCCACTCGGCGGCGAAATTCGAGGGAGTCCATATTAATTAACTTAAGACGATGTTGGTAGGGAGGCAGGTTATGTGCATGAGACCAGGGAAGGCCGTGGAGGGCAAATCGAAGGAATCTACGTTGAACAGCTTCAATTTGCTGAGAGTGATTAAGGTAATAAGGTGACCAGACTTGACTTGCATATTCGAGGAGTGGCCTAACAAATGTGGTATGGAGAGATTTAGTGACATAAGGGTCGGAGAATTCCTTTGACCATCGTTTCACAAATCCCAGTGCGGAGTTAGCTCTCTTGATGGATTTATCAATGTGAGAACGAAAATTCAATTCTCTATCGCAGATAATTCCTAGATCGAACAGTGAATCAACCGAGGGGACTGGAACATTGTCGATAAAATACGTCCTAGGAGGGAGTAGAAAGCGCTTAAGGGAGAAGGTGATAGCTTGACATTTGTTAACATTGAGCTCAAGAAAGTTTTTAAGGCACCAGGTTGAAAATCGGTTTAGGTCATTTTGTAGTAAAATAGAGTCGGCAGGGGGTGTTATGCACCTAAAGATTTTCTTATCATCGGCGTAAACTGATATAAAGGAGTCTTTTATTATACAGTAGACGTCGTTGATAGTCAAGATGAAAATCAGTGGGCCAAGGTGGCTTCCCTGCGGGACGCCAGAAGTTGCAAGGATGGGATCAGATTCAGAGGATCTAAAGATTACTTTATACTGCCGATCTTTTAAGTATGACTGAACCCATGAAAGGAAGATGGGTTGAAATCCTAGGGCATTCAACTTGAAAAGGATCAAAGAATGGGAAATTTTGTGAAAGGCTTTGCTAAGATCGGTTGCAATAACATCGACCTCATTACCGTTTTCAAGAAAGCATATGTTTCCTGAAACAAATTCTAACAAGTAAGTAGTAGTAGACCTGCCCTTGACGAAACCGTGTTAGTTTAGGGAGACTATATGCTTCTAGTGGAACAGCATTTTATCATAACGGATACTTTCAAAAAGCTTAGGGACGCATGATAACTTAGCAATAGGGCGGTAGTTGGAAATTTCTTTCTTAGGTCCTTTCTTATGGATAGGGAATATAAAAGAGTTTTTCCAAAGAGCAGGAAAAATTCCAAGCGAGAGTGAAAGTTGAAAAAGAGCAGTCAGGGGTTTTACTAAGTGTAAGCAGCACTTTTTCAAGATTAGGGCTGGGACCTCATCAGGACCAGCAGAATAATCGTCTTTTAGATTATTAATCTTGCTTTCAACAACTTCTGATGAAATGGTAAAGGAGTTTAAGGAAGTTTGGTTGCAAGATTTTAAGTAGGAGAAGTATTCTAAGTCAGGCTGAAGGTCGGTATTAGAGAAAGATTGTCGGAAGAACTGGGCAAATAAATTGGCGACTATTTTGGGATCATCGGAGCTAGAGTTCATATAAGTTAAGGTAGACGGGTAGCTATCAGATTTTCTTTTAGCATTGATAAAATGAAAGAATATTTTGGGGTCTGTTATAATACAAGATTGCATTCGATTCAGGTAATCCTGGTAAAGAGAATCACAAAGTTCAGAGAAGAGAGAGTTGGCGTTCTGATAATTTGAGAGATCGACGACGGAGTGAGATGTTAGGCAAATCCGCCAGAGTTTATTTCTTTTATTTCTTAAAGACCGCAAGTCACTATTGTACCAGGGAGAAGATGAATTTGCGCTTTTTTGTTGAACCACAGGGACAGAGGAAGTAAGGCAGTTAAAAACAATAGAGTAGAAATTGCAGAGGGCGATGTCGATGTCAGCGGTGAGTGTGATGCTATTGAAGTCAATAGATAGCAAGCCGTTGAGTTTAGGGATGTTAGCTTTCCGAAAATTGAATTGCAGTGGATGTTTAGACAGATTGGGTTTTTGGGAAAACTCGTAAGAAAAAGAAAGGAAAAGAGGAGGATGGTACGAGTCTAATTTAGAGAGTAGATGATCACAAGCGGATACCACACAATTGTCAGCATCAGTGGAAAATATGAGATCGAGTTGGCGACCTAAATTATTTTTAACACCACTTAATTGGTAAAGACCTAAGTCTGAGAGGCAATCGGTAAATAGAATTTCTTTGTCGGATGTGGGATTTAGGGCTTTGTAGTAAGCTTCTTCATCAGAGAGGACCCATTGAAGATTGGGAAAGTTGAAGTCACCAACAATTATGACGACGTCGGAAGGTTGAGCAGCATCAAAAATCGAATCAAAGGTATCAACAGCTAGCTGATTCCATTGAATAGGCTGGGAAGGTCGGATATAACAGCAAATGGTGAAGAGTGAGGTTTTTGAAATATTTGATTTGACACAAGCAAACTCAAAAGAGGTAGAAAGGGAGGTTTTAAATAGTGTTGAATCATAACGATTGTGAATTGCCAGTAAGACACCACGGCCACAAGTCTCAGTATAATTCGAGGAACCATCGACACGAAAGATATTGAAATGTGATGGAAAAAGCTCGTTATCGTTTATATTAGCAGACAAATTTGTTTCAGATAGCGCAAAGATGTCAAAGGGGAGCTTATGTGAGTTGAGAAAGACGGAGGACGTTTTGGAACGAAGTCCTCTGACATTTTGGTAATAAAGAGACATGCATTTCGGAGGATGATATTGGGTTAAAGGAAGTCTACCTGAAGGGATATGAGCAAAAATAGGAATAAGGTTAGGGTCGATAATATTTTTTCAGTGTGTTGCGGGTACTTTGAAAGGTGAGAAACGCGTTAAAAGCCAATATGGGAAGCATAAGCAGCAAGATCCTTAGAGACTGTAGCAGGAGAAATATCGAAGCCTTCATGGAAGCGGGTGTAGATCTTATGAAGGCTGGTAGGATCTATTGGCAGGCCTTCTTTTTGAATTGATACAATCAGGTTGGTTTTAGTTTTGCCTTCAATGCAAACAGAATCAGGTTTGTCGTATAAGTACGCAAGGTAATGACGAACCTTATCGAAAAGTTTATTATCTCGTAAACGAGTCATCAAATAACGTCCGTCTAAATCATTTGAAGTAGGTGGAAGGTTGGCAAGTCGAGAGGTAAGTTTCACAGAAGGGGGAATCATTGGGTCAAAGATTGGGGGATGAGCAGTAGAAGAAGAAGGATCAGTGGTTTTAGCAGAGTTAAAAGTGGAAAGAGGCGGTGAAAAAGGTGAGGAAGCAGGATTTAAGGTATGAGAGTGTATGAAGTTTGGAAAGTTTGTAGAGGAAGAGTTGGTGGGAAGAGGGGTCTTTGAAGAAGGTTCGAGGTTAAAAGATACTCGTTTCTGGCGGGTTACTAGAGGGTTTGTTATATTTTGCGAGATGGAGGAGCGGGTGAAACGGCGGAAGAGGTTAGTTAGTTCTAATAAAACTAATCGATGTAATAACGCAATGTAATTTAATTATTTAAAGAATGAAACGGTAAACGCACAATGTGCAACGAAACGCTTAAGAATGCTTGTCTTTAATTTGACAGCTGGAACTACCGAAAGATTAACGATAGTAGAGAATCAAAGAACGCGAAAGAAAAAGGCAAACTGTAGCACGATAACAAAAGCTACCACCACGACTGTTCAGCTGGGCTGGGTTCTATTGGGGAAGAATTGTGTTATATAAAAAAATTGATTCGTTTTAATCAAATTGATAAAAACGATCGAAGGGTTTTATTACAAGTACAGTGGGGTACTTGTAATAAAAGGTGGGCGCCAGGAATTTTAATTGAGCTAAATTAGCTAAATTCCAAATCTAATTTTATTTTGTAATTTTTGAATATGAAACCGAACGAAATGAAACACTAAGTTTTGTTTTATGCCCAGAAGGGGACTTCAAATTATTTTATTTGGGAAACCTTGGACAAACCAGGATAAGAACCCAAAATTGTTTCAATTATATAAAAAGAAAGTATATATATAGAATGTGTAATAAAAGAAATTTTAAATTGCTTGCGGTAAGTCGTTTAATAAAAACAAAGAATAAAAAGTAATAAGAAATGGGCCGTTAACGCGCTGTTAAAACAATATTTCCGTATCCCACAGTTAACTGGGTTTTAAATGAAATTAAACGAACTCGAATTATATATAAATACAAAAAAAGAACTATCTGAATTGTAAATTACTACAAAAAAAAAAAGATTTTAACCACTTAGACAAAATGTCCACTCTACTTATCTTTTTTTTTCTTTTGCTATTCCTCCTCTATATCCTCGAACTTTTTCCAATTGTTTTTCTCACTCCTCGAATCACTTTCCTCTCCTTTTTTTTATACAAACATTTTCCTCGACTTTTCCTTTTTTTTACAATCAAACTCCTCGATTTTCTTTTTCTTTTCAAATTTGTCTCGTCTTCTCAAAACTAAACTTGTCGCTTGGTTAGCTCTCTCAAGAGTGGCTTTCCCAGCTAAAAACAAAACCTATTCTTCCCTCGACAATTCCAGTCACCCACACATTCACGCATTCAGCTATTCGTTTTCGTGATCATCGGTCACGGGACACCGGCTTCCTGGAAACCTTTTTCGCTCCGCAGGAAGCCACCGTAGTTGAATCTCAACGAAACTTTACTCTCACGCTCACAGACAAGGACTCAGCGAGTTGTTGGATGTCTTTCCCAAACTTGCCGAATCTTAATGGCCGAGTTCCGGCCTATCACAAAACTAAATTTTTCGAGAAAAACCAAAAAGAATTAAAATCGAGAAAGAGCCTCATCTGAGCATTTTCTCACTTACAAAAAAAAACTATTCGCGTGTGACTCGAAGCGCGATTGAAACCATTATACATTTTGTTCGAGTTAAAATAAAGGAAGGCATATTATCAAAATAAGAACCCTACTCTATAAAGTCAATTCCGATAGTTCTTCTACAACCAATTTACTTTTTAAAAACTAGAATTGAAAATTAAGGACGTTAAGAATTAAGCGTTAACTTAATCATGTATTTTAAACATGATTAAGCTAAGTTAAATTTAGCTAAGTTAAAATAAGTTACTTTAAGTTAAGTTAAGCCGATTTAAGTTAAGTTAGGATAAGTTAATTTTAGTTAAATAAAGATGTATTAAGGATGTTGTGTTGTTGATTTATGAGTAAGTAAAAGTCCGCCTGACTCGTTACCTCTTTAGCATGCGACCACTCGTCTACATGATAACCACGAACATATGGAATGGAATGGAACATGGGAATTGCCTGTTCCAATTGTTAAATCCAAATATCTCGTACACCTGCTTTTGTTACTTTTGCAGAACACTGGCTAATTACACTAATCGTTGATGGTACCTTGCCAGTATTTTGCAGCCTTAACGAAAAGTAAAGAACGGGAAAGAAGGAATCGAAGGATGACTTTTGTTGTGGTAAGTTTTACCGTAATAAATCCCACCCTTACCTCCCAAGAAATTTGTTTACTTTTCAAGAAAAGCAAACCATTTCTTAAGGCTCAACTAGGATAAAGGTTCAAAAAGGTTAACAACACAACATCGGGGGGTTTTCATAATTAGTTAATTAAAAAAAAATCTAATGAAAAAAACAATACCAAAATGGCACGGATTATAATAAGTTATTGAAAGTATTAATTATTATTAAAAAAAAAATTAACATCAAAATGGGAAAAAACCTAAAATTTAAAAGAGAAAAGATTAAGGGACTTTTGACTCAACCATCTATATACGGTTTCAAATCCTTATCGTGCTATGTCCTCCGATCTTTCCTCTTATCATCGATTAGCAAATATGTCCAAGGTTACACCCGTTTACTAATCTTGAATGGTCCAACAAATTTGGTAGCCAATTTTGCTGGATAATAAGTTGCTGCATCTGAAAGCGAAAACTTTGTCATCCAAACGAGATCATCAGGTTGATACTGCGTGTCTCTTCTCCTAAGCTTATAAGTTTTAGCAGACTATTTACCAGCCGCTTCTAACTTTATAGCTTTATCCTCTCACAACTTTCTAAACTGCCTATCAATTTCCCCACTAGTTTGTTCCCTATCTCTATCGCTAATCCCTACATTATGGCCGCTAGATGCCACGTTCCTACCGAAGTTCACGAAATATGGCGAAACATCTAACACTTCATGTTGCGAATTTCGGATCGCACAGGCTACTTTTGACGGTTGTGAATCTCAACTCCGGTGATTCTCAGAGACATAAGCTCGGAGAGTCATCTTGATTATCTGATTAATGCGCTCCGCAGGTTTCGCCTGCGGATGATAGTGCGCAGTATATCGAAATTGTGACCCGTACGCTTCGCGATATGTCAATATCGGTGCCGTAACCAAACATTCCTTGGCTTTCCTAAAACACTCCTCACACTCTTTTGTCTACTCAAATTTCTTACCTTTCTTTAAGAGATCAGTAAGAGGCCTAACTTAAATTGGTACGAATCTACGGTACCATGAAATTGTCCCTACAAAACTCCTAATTTCTTTAACATTTTTCGGTGCAGGAATTTTCAACATGCTTTCCACTTTTTCAGGGTCGACATGAAGTCCGTTCCTATCTACGACCTAACCAAGAAATTTCAAAGAAGGCCTACAAAAATTACATTTTTCCCTTCCTACTTTAAGCCCTGCCTCCGTCAATCTTTTAAAAACTTCTTTGAGAATTTCAAGGTGTTTCTCAAACGTATCGGTGACGATGATAATGTCATCCAAGAACACAAAGACAAATGGTTCTAGATCGGGGCCCAGAACATCGTCAATGAACCTTTGCCAAGTTGCCGGGGAGTTGTGCAAGCCGAAAGGCATTCTCAAAAATTGAAAGAGACCCCTTCTACCTTTTTTCCTTCACTTTCAATCAAATCATTCAAATTTTTCCCTAATCGTTACCATGTCTGTTATCGACGCTACCATCTCTTGGCTTGAAAAACTCCACATACCTGATCTCAAATCCGGGACTATGCCCGATAGTGCCCAAAAATCGGCACCTAAGATCAAAAGGTGAGGGAGATTCGGTATAACCAGACATCAGTAGGGATTTGTTCTCAACCTCCATAGGCAAAGAAACAGATCCAGCTACTCCTACAGCCGCCCCATCTGCTAACGCTTCTGACCCAATAATACAGTTCCCTAACTTAAGTCCACCGATCTCCTCCTACAATTGTGCGCATTCCGGTTCTAATAAATTTTTACCTCTAGAAGGCGGAGAAAACGATGCTACATTTAACTTCAAGGTATCTAACTCCCTACCTGGTATGGCGAGTTGCTTAACCGTCTGTGGTTTGGCACTCGCGATCTGAAGTTGGAAGAATGGATCTACATTTTTCCTTAAAATGGAAATCATTCTTCGCTCTGACAAAAGTTCCGACAACTTCGAAACAATGTCATCATGGTGGCCAAATACGCATCGACAGTCTCATCCTTTCCCTGCGAACGACGATTGATCTCTTCCAACAAAAGATCATCATAATTCGCAGGTAGGAACTCCGCTTTGAGTTCCATCGCGAGCTCCTGCCAATTCAAAATATCCTCCCTAACCGTCCTAAACCTTTCTCACTGAATTTGCATATCGTCAACACGCAATTCCTACTTCTTTCGCTCTCGCAAGTATGTCTTTAGTTTGCGCCGTGTGCGGAGAAATCATAAAAAGAAGGTGTCATCGTGTCGTTTGCCGTTCGCTTTGCGGTCAAACATTTCACAAAGAGTGCGCCGATCTTAATGATAATGAATTTAATTTGTTAAAAAATCCTAATGTTTCCTGGAAGTGTTCAAAAAATTTATGAATTATCATCCATTGTGTTAGACTTGAAACATGAATTATAATCTCTCAAGCTAAAAGTGCAGACAAACTCCGTCTCCGAGATTGAACACAACATTGACTCTCTCGAACAAGACGTTGACGACTTAAACACTGCCGAAAAAAATTCAAATGAAACTGAACAAGATCTCAATCAAAACGATTCTCCAATAGGAACAAATTTTAATTTAATTCCTCAATTAAATTCAGTTGCATTAAATTCACATATTCCTAATCCATCGTCAGTGCATTCTCTTAATGATAACTATTTCGAATCCTCTTCTGAAGAGAGTTGTGCTACCATCTTACATAACAACAATAAGATCAACACAAACAGAAAGTGCAAATCAAAAAAGTCAAAAATAAATTCTCTTAAATTTGTTAATAACATTAATCATAAAAAGTTTGGTACCGATTCATCATCCCTACTCAATGATTTTGCAATTCCCAACAATAAATGGTTTCATATTTCTAGATTCCAAGTTGACACCCCAACCGATTCAATTATAAATCATATTTCGTCTAAAACTCAAATTCCGAAAGAACAAATTCAATGCTATAAGTTAGTAAAAAAAGATGCAGTGTTATCCGATTTAAAGTTTGTAAATCTCAAAGTTAGTGTCCCAGCCAGTAAACTCGATTCTGCAATGGATCAATCGATTTGGCCGTCATATATTCAAATAAAAAAATTTATATCTGTAAAAAAAAACGAAGGGGCCCCAACTCCAATAACAATGCCTTAACAATAAGTGATCTCTCCTCTCTCAATAATAACAACAATGGTGATGATGTTCCAACTGACTTGATCTCACATCCCCTGTCTCCTTCTCTCAAAAATGATTTTCTCCTTTACTACCAAAATATCGGTGGTCTTCGTATCAAATCAAATAAATTGAATTTGGCTTCATCCACTTCACAATATGACAGTCTTGCATTTACTGAAACTTGACTGAATGATAACTATATGAACTCTGAACTTTTTGATGAAAATATATTTTCGGTTTTTCGCAAAGACAAAAGTATGGTGAAAACAAATCAATCAAGAGGTGGCGGTGTATTGATTGCCGTACGTTCATCATTCTCATGCCGCGAAATTGACCTACCATCTCGGTCATCGGAACTAGATGTTGATCAGCTTGCCGTATGTATCGCCGTAAACAACTAGGTAACTAGGCACCTTGAGTATGGCTACCAATGTGACGTCATCTATACCGATTTTGCCAGGGCCTTTGATAGGGTAAATCACGCAATATTAATAAAGAAACTTTATGCCGTCGGCGTCCATTCAAATATCTTGAAATGGTTTGAATCATATTTGGTTGGCCGTACCCAGTATGTACGTATAAATGATTTACTGTCTGATCCCATCATCGTGACTTCTGGTGTGCCACAAGGAAGCCATTTGGGTCCAATGCTCTTCTTACTTTTGATTAACGATATCCCTGATTGCATTAAAAGCTCTATCTGCCTTATGTTTGCAGATGATATAAGGTTACTTCGCTGCATAAAATCTTCTGATGATTGTCTTTTACTCCAGAAAGACCTTGACTAATTAGCTGACTGGTGTACGTCAAACCAGTTGTTCCTAAATGTTTCCAAATGTAATGTCCTATCTTTCCGCCGTAACTTTTCCCCTGTAAATTTCGTTTAAACTATTGATGGTATCCCATTGCAAATTGTCGCTGAAAAAAAGGACGTTGGCGTTATTTTCGATCCTAAGCTCACTTTCTGCCTTCACATCGATTTTATGGTGGCTAAGGCAAATTCTTTACTTGGATTCGTTGCGCGTAACTCAAAAGAATTTTCTGACCCTTAGAGCTTTATTCTATTCGTACGTAAGACCTGTACTTGAGTATTGCTGTGTTATATGGAACCCATACTATGCAATACACTCTAAAAGAATTGAAGGCATCCAAAAAAGATTCTCCAGATTGGCTGTATTCAGACTAAATTGGAACATTTAAATGCCTATTTATCATACAAGATGTAATTTACTTGGTCTTTAATCTTTAAAAATTCGAAGGACCTACTTGCAATAATTTTTGTTCGGGATATTCTTCGAAATCAGATTGTTTGTCCTTTTCTTTTATCATTAATAAAAATGTATGCTCCTTCTAGAGCTCTAAGAGTACATAGTCTATTCGCTGTTCCGTTTCATAGAGTAAATTATGGACTCAATGAACCGATAACACGGTGTATTATACAAGCTAACTTAATTTGTAATTATATTGATTTCTACGATAATCTATGTCGAGATATATTCAAAAAACATGTTATCTATATATTAACTTTACTGCACCTTGGTGGTTAGTTAATAAGTATTAGTAAATTGTAAAGTATCGCATGCTTCTTGTATATTTCAGTTAGTGATTAGTTAATAAGTATAAGTAAATGGTATAGTATTGCATGCTGCTAGTATACTTCTGTAGTCTATAAGAGTATATATTACTAATTTGTATTATATAGTCAGCTTGATGATTATAAATAATAAACCACATAAGTGCCCTACCAGAAAAAAGCTCAGAAGCTGATTTAAAAAGTTGGGTTTCCGGAACATCGTTCGACAACCGAAGTTCCTCCACCCTCTCCAAGAAAGAATCCACTGATGCTCCGTCCGAGTCACCAGTAAATTTTTCCACTAATTTCCCTATCCGTTTAGGCCACCTTTGCTGTACCACCAATCAGGGTATGCCACAACCCTCTATGACCTACGCTCTAGTACCCTAGCAGCTAACTGTCTTTCAAAAGAATTACTGTCACCACGACCTGGGGCCTATTTCTCCGCTACTACATCAGCTACAATGTAGTAGTATAGCAGTTGTATTACATCATTTCTGTTTCAAACATACATTGGTTTTTCAGGTGTAGTACATCAATGTAGCATTGGAGAATCGACTGGAAATATTGGAAAAAAGTATGATTCTGTTTCACAGCTTTTGATACTACATTGTTGTAGTACAACTTACTGTAATTTTTTTTTACATTTTCACAATAAAAATATTTGCTGTGATTGCTGTAACAGAATAAAATTGCTGCATTTAAAAGAAAATATACGAATGTAAGTATTTTTTTTTTGTATTTAAACATAAGAAATTCAAAAAATGTATGAATTACCTTTTGATTTTTTGTATAGTCGGTGAAAATTGACTCGTTGTAAATACACTTTCGGTCTTCTTTCAATTCTTATGTTGAATTCAAAATCTTCGTCGAAAATATTTATATCGAAATCCATTTTTGATTTGTTTTTTTTTTATTTGTGTCTCTTCAAAGTTCAAATATCTCACTTCTAAAAAAAAACAATATAAATGGCCTCGTTCACTTTGCACTGAGATATGTTATCTCGAACAATTCAACGTAAAATGTAAATTTGAAGTCAGCTGTTGTTGACATTTCTCTTCAGACGTTCTTAATATATATTTTGCCTTTTTTGAACTCTTAAGGCAAGACCGCACTCAACTTCAGCGGAACTACACTTCACGTATCTTCAGAATAGATATTTATTTCTCACTTTTGTTCTTTTGTACAAAAGTAGGCCTATGTAGTTAAGCCTTTATTTTGAATTATTAATTTTCTTTCGTTATTTTGACGTTCATGGATTTTGGGGTTATTTTGTGATAAAACAAAAAGTTTTTTAATCACTTCATTCTCAAAGACCCTGTTTAGATTGGGAAGTTTGTGCACGGACTTACACCAGTTTGTAGGAAAGAGACGTGCGGAGTAAGTGGTCTCGTGAGGCATGTAGAAAATATAAACACCGGACTCACGAGTCTGCTTTGTTGTTCTTTCAATATGGAAGTTGTTGTTGTTTCAATGCATTTTGAGGCACCTCACAGTTTGTAATGTAAACACGGTGGTACTCACCAGTCCGTACTCAATCTTCCCAATCTAAACAGGGTCAAATATACTCGTATATAAATTATACTCAATTACGAAAAACTATTATCCAATTCAATCATTTGTATCCAAATCGTATCTTGCTAACTTATGGTGGATTTACATGTATTTGCGTCTGTATAATGCAGAAAGTAGAGCAGGACAGATGCATACAAAAAATCCGAGCGAGTGAAAGGGAACCATTAAGAACATGAACATGTTCTTCTTCATTTCAGCGTTATGGCACTTTCCTATCATGCAGAAACAAAGTTCTTCTGCATTTTGATCTTTTCTCTCTATCTAACAAATATACATTTAGTATTTGGCATCCCTTTTTTTGTGCAGAAACCAAATGCAGATACATGTAAATCCACCATTAAAGACGAAAGACAAAACAACCGAAAAAAAGAATGGTGTAGTCGGGGTCTAGGTCTACATCATCCAGCTACATCATACAACACTTCCAGTTGTAGTTATGAAACAGAAAAATGTAGTTGATGTAGTTGAAGAACGTTGCTGTCAGATGTAGTTGATGTAGCTGCTGTAGTAGCGGAGAAATAGCCCCTGGTGTAGCTACAGTATCTAAAGCAGGCCCTTCATTCACCCTAGTCGCAGAAGAACCGGATGGAGACAGCGGACTAACCGTTTCTGTCCGACCAACTGGTACCTTCAGTTGGGTTTCTGCCCTAACAGGAGCCTTCTGTTTCGGTGGCCCTTCTTCCCTATCACTGATCTCAATATCAATGGTGAGATCACCTAACAAAAACAAAACGTCGTTCCTAATAGGGCTAATCTTCTCTTCCTCATCTTCAGCCTCACAAGGTGTCCTAGCTAGCCTACCCATGCACCGTTCTATTTTGGTCATGATTTTAATGTACTCCCATGACTTCGGATTTCTCGGAGGTTCCTTAAGAAGTAGGCCTCTTCTATTTTCGCTTTAACAGCATCCCTATCTTCCTCAAAACAAAAAGGTTAAGCAATAGTACCCTCTATCGAGTTCCTCTTAACCAGTTATCTCGATGACCTTAATGCTTTACGCATTTCCTCAACTATCCCTACTTTTTAACCCCTGACCTTCATCTCATAGGCCAGTTTCGCCTGCGCTAAACAACCTATATTCATTTTTAAAATGTTAAAAAAAAATCTACAATAAAAAACTTTTTAAAAAAAGTAAGACGGTAGCCCTACACAATCTTCAAAATCTATTCTCTAATAACCCAACAAATAATAAGTTAAATTGAACTGTAAAAAAAATTTTTCCCTACTTCTAAACCAAATAAGCCGCCTGTACAAAAATTTAAAATTAAAAATTCGTTTGGTTTATGAACCTTAAAAATTTACAACTTATTCTGTTAACCAGAATAAGATTAGATTAGATTAGATTAGATTAGATTAGATTAGATTAGATTAGATTAGATTAGATTAGATTAGATTTAGATTAGATTAGATTAGATTAGATTAGATTAGATTAGATTAGATTAGATTAGATTAGATTAGATTAGATTAGATTAGATTAGATTAGATTAGATTAGATTAGATTAGATTAGATTAGATTAGATTAGATTAGATTAGATTAGATTAGATTAGATTAGAATAGATTAGATTAGATTAGATTAGATTAGATTAGATTAGATTAGATTAGATTAGATTAGATTAGATTAGATTAGATTAGATTAGATTAGATTAGATTAGATTAGATTAGATTAGATTAGATTAGATTAGATTAGATTAGATTAGATTAGATTAGATTAGATTAGATTAGATTAGATTAGATAGATTAGATTAGATTAGATTAGATTAGATTAGATTAGATTAGATTAGATTAGATTAGATTAGATTAGATTAGATTAGATTAGATTAGATTAGATTAGATTAGATTAGATTAGATTAGATTAGATTAGATTAGATTAGATTAGATTAGATTAGATTAGATTAGATTAGAATAGTTTAGATTAGATTAGATTAGATTAGATTAGATTAGATTAGATTAGATTAGATTAGATTAGATTAGATTAGATTAGATTAGATTAGATTAGATTAGATTAGATTAGATTAGATTAGATTAGATTAGATTAGATTAGATTAGATTAGATTAGATTAGATTAGATTAGATTAGATTAGATTAGATTAGATTAGATTATTAGATTAGATTAGATTAGATTAGATTAGATTAGATTAGATTAGATTAGATTAGATTAGATTAGATTAGATTAGATTAGATTAGATTAGATTAGATTAATTAGATTAGATTAGATTAGATTAGATTAGATTAGATTAGATTAGATTAGATTAGATTAGATTAGATTAGATTAGATTAGATTAGATTAGAGTAGATTAGATTAGATTAGATTAGATTAGATTAGATTAGATTAGATTAGATTAGATTAGATTAGATTAGATTAGATTAGATTAGATTAGATTAGATTAGATTAGATTAGATTAGATTAGATTAGATTAGATTAGATTAGATTAGATTAGAATAGATTAATAAGATTAGATTAGATTAGATTAGATTAGATTAGATTAGATTAGATTAGATTAGATTAGATTAGATTAGATTAGATTAGATTAGATTAGATTAGATTAGATTAGATTAGATTAGATTAGATTAGATTAGATTAGATTAGATTAGATTAGATTAGATTAGATTAGATTAGATTAGATTAGATTAGATTAGATTAGATTAGATTAGATTAGATTAGATTAGATTAGATTAGATTTAGATTAGATTAGATTAGATTAGATTAGATTAGATTAGATTAGATTAGATTAGATTAGATTAGATTTAGATTTAGATTAGATTAGATTAGATTAGATTAGATTAGATTAGATTAGATTAGATTAGATTAGATTAGATTAGATTAGATTAGATTAGATTAGATTAGATTAGATTAGATTAGATTAGAATTAGATTAGATTAGATTAGATTAGATTAGATTAGATTAGATTAGATTAGATTAGATTAGATTAGATTAGATTAGATTAGATTAGATTAGATAGATTAGATTAGATTAGATTAGATTAGATTAGATTAGATTAGATTAGATTAGATTAGATTAGATTAGATTAGATTAGATTATTAGATTAGATTAGATTAGATTAGATTAGATTAGATTAGATTAGATTAGATTAGATTAGATTAGATTAGATTAGATTAGATTAGATTAGATTAGATTAGATTAGATTATATATATACAATAAAATCTCTAAATTGATTGAACAAAATAATTGTTTGAATTTTAAATTTATTTTGCCATGTTAGGCATATTATGAAACCTTTTCATTTCATTTTTCAGAGATTTTTTTATTATATTAGATAGATTAGTTAGATTAGATTAGATTAGATTAGATTAGAATAGATTAGATTAGATTAGATTAGATTAGATTAGATTAGATTTAGATTAGATTAGATTAGATTAGATTAGATTAGATTAGATTAGATTAGATTAGATTAGATTAGATTAGATTAGATTAGATTAGATTAGATTAGATTAGATTAGATTAGATTAGATTAGATTAGATTAGATTAGATTAGATTAGATTAGATTAGATTAGATTAGATTAGATTAGATTAGATTAGATTAGATTAGATTAGATTAGATTAGATTAGATTAGATTAGATTAGATTAGATTAGATTAGATTAGATTAGATTAGATTAGATTAGATTAGATTAGATTAGATTAGATTAGATTAGATTAGATTAGATTAGATTAGATTAGATTAGATTAGATTAGATTAGATTAGATTAGATTAGATAGATTAGATTAGATTAGATTAGATTAGATTAGATTAGATTAGATTAGATAGATTTAGATTAGATTAGATTAGATTAGATTAGATTAGATTAGATTAGATTAGATTAGATTAGATTAGATTAGATTAGATTAGATTAGATTAGATTAGATTAGATTAGATTAGATTAGATTAGATTAGATTAGATTAGATTAGATTAGATTAGATTAGATTAGATTAGATTAGATTAGATTAGATTAGATTAGATTAGATTAGATTAGATTAGATTAGATTAGATTAGATTAGATTAGATTAGATTAGATTAGATTAGATTAGATTAGATTAGATTAGATTAGATTAGATTAGATTAGATTAGATTAGATTAGATTAGATTAGATTAGATTAGATTAGATTAGATTAGATTAGATAGATTAGATTAGATTAGATTAGATTAGATTAGATTAGATTAGATTAGATTAGATTAGATTAGATTAGATTAGATTAGATTAGATTAGATTAGATTAGATTAGATTAGATTAGATTAGATTAGATAGATTAGATTAGATTAGATTAGATTAGATTAGATTAGATTAGATTAGATTAGATTAGATTAGATTAGATTAGATTAGATTAGATTAGATTAGATTAGATTAGATTAGATTAGATTAGATTAGATTAGATTAGATTAGATTAGATTAGATTAGATTAGATTAGATTAGATTAGATTAGATTAGATTAGATTAGATTAGATTAGATTAGATTAGATTAGATTAGATTAGATTAGATTAGATTAGATTAGATTAGATTAGATTAGATTAGATTAGATTAGATTAGATTAGATTAGATTAGATTAGATTAGATTAGATTAGATTAGATTAGATTAGATTAGATTAGATTAGATTAGATTAGACTAGATTAGATTAGATTAGATTAGATTAGATTAGATTAGATTAGATTAGATTAGATAGATTAGATTAGATTAGATTAGATTAGATTAGATTAGATTAGATTGATTAGATTAGATTAGATTAGATTAGATTAGATTAGATTAGATTAGATTAGATTAGATTAGATTAGATTAGATTAGATTTAGATTAGATTAGATTAGATTAGATTAGATTAGATTAGATTAGATTAGATTAGATTAGATTAGATTAGATTAGATTAGATTAGATTAGATTAGATTAGATTAGATTAGATTAGATTAGATTAGATTAGATTAGATTAGATTAGATTAGATTAGATTAGATTCGATTAGATTAGATTAGATTAGATTAGATTAGATTCGATTAGATTAGATTAGATTAGATTAGATTAGATTAGACTAGATAGATTAGATTTGATTATATATATACAATAATAAAATCTCTAAATTGATTGAACAAAATAATTGTTTGAATTTTTAAATTTATTTTGCCATGTTAGGCATATTATGAAACCTTTTCATTTCATTTTTCAGAGATTTTTTTATTATATTAGATAAGATTAGATTATATTAGATTAGATTAGAATAGATTAGATTAGATTAGATTAGATTAGATTAGATTAGATTAGATTAGATTAGATTAGATTAGATTAGATTAGATTAGATTAGATTAGATTAGATTAGATTAGATTAGATTAGATTAGATTAGATTAGATTAGATTAGGATTAGATTAGATTAGATTAGATTAGATTAGATTAGATTAGATTAGATTAGATTAGATTAGATTAGATTAGATTAGATTAGATTAGATTAGATTAGATTAGATTAGATTAGATTAGATTAGATTAGATTAGATTAGATTAGATTAGATTAGATTAGATTAGATTAGATTAGATTAGATTAGATTAGATTAGATTAGATTAGATTAGATTAGATTAGATTAGATTAGATTAGATTAGATTAGATTAGATTAGATTAGATTGATTAGATTAGATTAGATTAGATTAGATTAGATTAGATTAGATTAGATTAGATTAGATTAGATTAGATTAGATTAGATTAGATTAGATTAGATTAGATTAGATTAGATTAGATTAGATTAGATTAGATTAGATTAGATTAGATTAGATTAGATTAGATTAGATTAGATTAGATTAGATTAGATTAGATTAGATTAGATTAGATTAGATTAGATTAGATTAGATTAGATTAGATTAGATTAGATAGATTAGATAGATTAGATTAGATTAGATTAGATAGATTAGATTAGATTAGATTAGATTAGATTAGATTAGATTAGATTAGATTAGATAGATTAGATTAGATTAGATTAGATTAGATTAGATTAGATTAGATTAGATTAGATTAGATTAGATTAGATTAGATTAGATTAGATTAGATTAGATTAGATTAGATTAGATTAGATTAGATTAGATTAGATTAGATTAGATTAGATTAGATTGATTAGATTAGATTAGATTAAGATTAGATTAGATTAGATTAGATTAGATTAGATTAGATTAGATTAGATTAGATTAGATTAGATTAGATTAGATTAGATTAAGATTAGATTAGATTAGATTAGATTAGATTAGAATTAGATTAGATTAGATTAGATTAGATTAGATTAGATTAGATTAGATTAGATTAGATAGATTAGATTAGATTAGATTAGATTAGATTAGATTAGATTAGATTAGATTAGATTAGATTATAGATTAGATTAGATTAGATTAGATTAGATTAGATTAGATTAGATTAGATTAGATTAGATTAGATTAGATTAGATTAGATTAGATTAGATTAGATTAGATTAGATTAGATTAGATTAGATTAGATTAGATTAGATTAGATTAGATTAGATTAGATTAGATTAGATTAGATTAGATTAGATTAGATTAGATTAGATTAGATTAGATTAGATTAGATTAGATTAGATTAGATTAGATTAGATTAGATTAGATTAGATTAGATTAGATTAGATTAGATTAGATTAGATTAGATTAGATTAGATAGATTAGATTAGATTAGATTAGATTAGATTAGATTAGATTAGATTAGATTAGATTAGATTAGATTAGATTAGATTAGATTCGATTAGATTAGATTAGATTAGATTAGATTAGATTAGATTAGATTAGATTTGATTTATATATATACAATAAAATCTCTGAATTGATTGAACAAAATAATTGTTTGAATTTTTAAATTTATTTTGCCATGTTAGGCATATTATGAAACCTTTTCATTT
>OX439483.1:300756416-300899411 GCA_949320155.1 Melangyna quadrimaculata
GTTAAGTTAAGTTAAGTTAAGTTAGTTACGTTAAGCTTAACTTAACTTAACTTAACTTAACTTAACTTAACTTAACTTAACTTAACTTAACTTAACTTAACTTAACTTAACTTAACTTAACTTAACTTAACTTAACTTAACTTAACTTAACTTAACTTAACTTAACTTAACTTAACTTAACTTAACTTAACTTAACTTAACTTAACTTAACTTAACTTAACTTAACTTAACTTAACTTAACTTAACTTAACTTAACTTAACTTAACTTAACTTAACTTAACTTAACTTAACTTAACTTAACTTAACTAACTTAACTTAACTTAACTTAACTTAACTTAACTTAACTTAACTTAACTTAACTTAACTTAACTTAACTTAACTTAACTTAACTTAACTTAACTTAACTTAACTTAACTTAACTTAACTTAACTTAACTTAACTTAACTTAACTTAACTTAACTTAACTTAACTTAATTAACTTAACTTAACTTAACTTAACTTAACTTAACTTAACTTAACTTAACTTAACTTAACTTAACTTAACTTAACTTAACTTAACTTAACTTAACTTAACTTAACTTAACTTAACTTAACTTAACTTAACTTAACTTAACTTAACTTAACTTAACTTAACTTAACTTAACTTAACTTAACTTAACTTAACTTAACTTAACTTAACTTAACTTAACTTAACTTAACTTAACTTAACTTAACTTAACTTAACTTAACTTAACTTAACTTAACTTAACTTAACTTAACTTAACTTAACTTAACTTAACTTAACTTAACTTAACTTAACTTAACTTAACTTAACTTAACTTAACTTAACTTAACTTAACTTAACTTAACTTAACTTAACTTAACTTAACTTAACTTAACTTAACTTAACTTAACTTAACTTAACTTAACTTAACTTAACTTAACTTAACTTAACTTAACTTAACTTAACTTAACTTAACTTAACTTAACTTAACTTAACTTAACTTAACTTAACTTAACTTAACTTAACTTAACTTAACTTAACTTAACTTAACTTAACTTAACTTAACTTAACTTAACTTAACTTAACTTAACTTAACTTAACTTAACTTAACTTAACTTAACTTAACTTAACTTAACTTAACTTAACTTAACTTAACTTAACTTAACTTAACTTAACTTAACTTAACTTAACTTAACTTAACTTAACTTAACTTAACTTAACTTAACTTAACTTAACTTAACTTAACTTAACTTAACTTAACTTAACTTAACTTAACTTAACTTAACTTAACTTAACTTAACTTAACTTAACTTAACTTAACTTAACTTAACTTAACTTAACTTAACTTAACTTAACTTAACTTAACTTAACTTAACTTAACTTAACTTAACTTAACTTAACTTAACTTAACTTAACTTAACTTAACTTAACTTAACTTAACTTAACTTAACTTAACTTAACTTAACTTAACTTAACTTAACTTAACTTAACTTAACTTAACTTAACTTAACTTAACTTAACTTAACTTAACTTAACTTAACTTAACTTAACTTAACTTAACTTAACTTAACTTAACTTAACTTAACTTAACTTAACTTAACTTAACTTAACTTAACTTAACTTAACTTAACTTAACTTAACTTAACTTAACTTAACTTAACTTAACTTAACTTAACTTAACTTAACTTAACTTAACTTAACTTAACTTAACTTAACTTAACTTAACTTAACTTAACTTAACTTAACTTAACTTAACTTAACTTAACTTAACTTAACTTAACTTAACTTAACTTAACTTAACTTAACTTAACTTAACTTAACTTAACTTAACTTAACTTAACTTAACTTAACTTAACTTAACTTAACTTAACTTAACTTAACTTAACTTAACTTAACTTAACTTAACTTAACTTAACTTAACTTAACTTAACTTAACTTAACTTAACTTAACTTAACTTAACTTAACTTAACTTAACTTAACTTAACTTAACTTAACTTAACTTAACTTAACTTAACTTAACTTAACTTAACTTAACTTAACTTAACTTAACTTAACTTAACTTAACTTAACTTAACTTAACTTAACTTAACTTAACTTAACTTAACTTAACTTAACTTAACTTAACTTAACTTAACTTAACTTAACTTAACTTAACTTAACTTAACTTAACTTAACTTAACTTAACTTAACTTAACTTAACTTAACTTAACTTAACTTAACTTAACTTAACTTAACTTAACTTAACTTAACTTAACTTAACTTAACTTAACTTAACTTAACTTAACTTAACTTAACTTAACTTAACTTAACTTAACTTAACTTAACTTAACTTAACTTAACTTAACTTAACTTAACTTAACTTAACTTAACTTAACTTAACTTAACTTAACTTAACTTAACTTAACTTAACTTAACTTAACTTAACTTAACTTAACTTAACTTAACTTAACTTAACTTAACTTAACTTAACTTAACTTAACTTAACTTAACTTAACTTAACTTAACTTAACTTAACTTAACTTAACTTAACTTAACTTAACTTAACTTAACTTAACTTAACTTAACTTAACTTAACTTAACTTAACTTAACTTAACTTAACTTAACTTAACTTAACTTAACTTAACTTAACTTAACTTAACTTAACTTAACTTAACTTAACTTAACTTAACTTAACTTAACTTAACTTAACTTAACTTAACTTAACTTAACTTAACTTAACTTAACTTAACTTAACTTAACTTAACTTAACTTAACTTAACTTAACTTAACTTAACTTAACTTAACTTAACTTAACTTAACTTAACTTAACTTAACTTAACTTAACTTAACTTAACTTAACTTAACTTAACTTAACTTAACTTAACTTAACTTAACTTAACTTAACTTAACTTAACTTAACTTAACTTAACTTAACTTAACTTAACTTAACTTAACTTAACTTAACTTAACTTAACTTAACTTAACTTAACTTAACTTAACTTAACTTAACTTAACTTAACTTAACTTAACTTAACTTAACTTAACTTAACTTAACTTAACTTAACTTAACTTAACTTAACTTAACTTAACTTAACTTAACTTAACTTAACTTAACTTAACTTAACTTAACTTAACTTAACTTAACTTAACTTAACTTAACTTAACTTAACTTAACTTAACTTAACTTAACTTAACTTAACTTAACTTAACTTAACTTAACTTAACTTAACTTAACTTAACTTAACTTAACTTAACTTAACTTAACTTAACTTAACTTAACTTAACTTAACTTAACTTAACTTAACTTAACTTAACTTAACTTAACTTAACTTAACTTAACTTAACTTAACTTAACTTAACTTAACTTAACTTAACTTAACTTAACTTAACTTAACTTAACTTAACTTAACTTAACTTAACTTAACTTAACTTAACTTAACTTAACTTAACTTAACTTAACTTAACTTAACTTAACTTAACTTAACTTAACTTAACTTAACTTAACTTAACTTAACTTAACTTAACTTAACTTAACTTAACTTAACTTAACTTAACTTAACTTAACTTAACTTAACTTAACTTAACTTAACTTAACTTAACTTAACTTAACTTAACTTAACTTAACTTAACTTAACTTAACTTAACTTAACTTAACTTAACTTAACTTAACTTAACTTAACTTAACTTAACTTAACTTAACTTAACTTAACTTAACTTAACTTAACTTAACTTAACTTAACTTAACTTAACTTAACTTAACTTAACTTAACTTAACTTAACTTAACTTAACTTAACTTAACTTAACTTAACTTAACTTAACTTAACTTAACTTAACTTAACTTAACTTAACTTAACTTAACTTAACTTAACTTAACTTAACTTAACTTAACTTAACTTAACTTAACTTAACTTAACTTAACTTAACTTAACTTAACTTAACTTAACTTAACTTAACTTAACTTAACTTAACTTAACTTAACTTAACTTAACTTAACTTAACTTAACTTAACTTAACTTAACTTAACTTAACTTAACTTAACTTAACTTAACTTAACTTAACTTAACTTAACTTAACTTAACTTAACTTAACTTAACTTAACTTAACTTAACTTAACTTAACTTAACTTAACTTAACTTAACTTAACTTAACTTAACTTAACTTAACTTAACTTAACTTAACTTAACTTAACTTAACTTAACTTAACTTAACTTAACTTAACTTAACTTAACTTAACTTAACTTAACTTAACTTAACTTAACTTAACTTAACTTAACTTAACTTAACTTAACTTAACTTAACTTAACTTAACTTAACTTAACTTAACTTAACTTAACTTAACTTAACTTAACTTAACTTAACTTAACTTAACTTAACTTAACTTAACTTAACTTAACTTAACTTAACTTAACTTAACTTAACTTAACTTAACTTAACTTAACTTAACTTAACTTAACTTAACTTAACTTAACTTAACTTAACTTAACTTAACTTAACTTAACTTAACTTAACTTAACTTAACTTAACTTAACTTAACTTAACTTAACTTAACTTAACTTAACTTAACTTAACTTAACTTAACTTAACTTAACTTAACTTAACTTAACTTAACTTAACTTAACTTAACTTAACTTAACTTAACTTAACTTAACTTAACTTAACTTAACTTAACTTAACTTAACTTAACTTAACTTAACTTAACTTAACTTAACTTAACTTAACTTAACTTAACTTAACTTAACTTAACTTAACTTAACTTAACTTAACTTAACTTAACTTAACTTAACTTAACTTAACTTAACTTAACTTAACTTAACTTAACTTAACTTAACTTAACTTAACTTAACTTAACTTAACTTAACTTAACTTAACTTAACTTAACTTAACTTAACTTAACTTAACTTAACTTAACTTAACTTAACTTAACTTAACTTAACTTAACTTAACTTAACTTAACTTAACTTAACTTAACTTAACTTAACTTAACTTAACTTAACTTAACTTAACTTAACTTAACTTAACTTAACTTAACTTAACTTAACTTAACTTAACTTAACTTAACTTAACTTAACTTAACTTAACTTAACTTAACTTAACTTAACTTAACTTAACTTAACTTAACTTAACTTAACTTAACTTAACTTAACTTAACTTAACTTAACTTAACTTAACTTAACTTAACTTAACTTAACTTAACTTAACTTAACTTAACTTAACTTAACTTAACTTAACTTAACTTAACTTAACTTAACTTAACTTAACTTAACTTAACTTAACTTAACTTAACTTAACTTAACTTAACTTAACTTAACTTAACTTAACTTAACTTAACTTAACTTAACTTAACTTAACTTAACTTAACTTAACTTAACTTAACTTAACTTAACTTAACTTAACTTAACTTAACTTAACTTAACTTAACTTAACTTAACTTAACTTAACTTAACTTAACTTAACTTAACTTAACTTAACTTAACTTAACTTAACTTAACTTAACTTAACTTAACTTAACTTAACTTAACTTAACTTAACTTAACTTAACTTAACTTAACTTAACTTAACTTAACTTAACTTAACTTAACTTAACTTAACTTAACTTAACTTAACTTAACTTAACTTAACTTAACTTAACTTAACTTAACTTAACTTAACTTAACTTAACTTAACTTAACTTAACTTAACTTAACTTAACTTAACTTAACTTAACTTAACTTAACTTAACTTAACTTAACTTAACTTAACTTAACTTAACTTAACTTAACTTAACTTAACTTAACTTAACTTAACTTAACTTAACTTAACTTAACTTAACTTAACTTAACTTAACTTAACTTAACTTAACTTAACTTAACTTAACTTAACTTAACTTAACTTAACTTAACTTAACTTAACTTAACTTAACTTAACTTAACTTAACTTAACTTAACTTAACTTAACTTAACTTAACTTAACTTAACTTAACTTAACTTAACTTAACTTAACTTAACTTAACTTAACTTAACTTAACTTAACTTAACTTAACTTAACTTAACTTAACTTAACTTAACTTAACTTAACTTAACTTAACTTAACTTAACTTAACTTAACTTAACTTAACTTAACTTAACTTAACTTAACTTAACTTAACTTAACTTAACTTAACTTAACTTAACTTAACTTAACTTAACTTAACTTAACTTAACTTAACTTAACTTAACTTAACTTAACTTAACTTAACTTAACTTAACTTAACTTAACTTAACTTAACTTAACTTAACTTAACTTAACTTAACTTAACTTAACTTAACTTAACTTAACTTAACTTAACTTAACTTAACTTAACTTAACTTAACTTAACTTAACTTAACTTAACTTAACTTAACTTAACTTAACTTAACTTAACTTAACTTAACTTAACTTAACTTAACTTAACTTAACTTAACTTAACTTAACTTAACTTAACTTAACTTAACTTAACTTAACTTAACTTAACTTAACTTAACTTAACTTAACTTAACTTAACTTAACTTAACTTAACTTAACTTAACTTAACTTAACTTAACTTAACTTAACTTAACTTAACTTAACTTAACTTAACTTAACTTAACTTAACTTAACTTAACTTAACTTAACTTAACTTAACTTAACTTAACTTAACTTAACTTAACTTAACTTAACTTAACTTAACTTAACTTAACTTAACTTAACTTAACTTAACTTAACTTAACTTAACTTAACTTAACTTAACTTAACTTAACTTAACTTAACTTAACTTAACTTAACTTAACTTAACTTAACTTAACTTAACTTAACTTAACTTAACTTAACTTAACTTAACTTAACTTAACTTAACTTAACTTAACTTAACTTAACTTAACTTAACTTAACTTAACTTAACTTAACTTAACTTAACTTAACTTAACTTAATTAACTTAACTTAACTTAACTTAACTTAACTTAACTTAACTTAACTTAACTTAACTTAACTTAACTTAACTTAACTTAACTTAACTTAACTTAACTTAACTTAACTTAACTTAACTTAACTTAACTTAACTTAACTTAACTTAACTTAACTTAACTTAACTTAACTTAACTTAACTTAACTTAACTTAACTTAACTTAACTTAACTTAACTTAACTTAACTTAACTTAACTTAACTTAACTTAACTTAACTTAACTTAACTTAACTTAACTTAACTTAACTTAACTTAACTTAACTTAACTTAACTTAACTTAACTTAACTTAACTTAACTTAACTTAACTTAACTTAACTTAACTTAACTTAACTTAACTTAACTTAACTTAACTTAACTTAACTTAACTTAACTTAACTTAACTTAACTTAACTTAACTTAACTTAACTTAACTTAACTTAACTTAACTTAACTTAACTTAACTTAACTTAACTTAACTTAACTTAACTTAACTTAACTTAACTTAACTTAACTTAACTTAACTTAACTTAACTTAACTTAACTTAACTTAACTTAACTTAACTTAACTTAACTTAACTTAACTTAACTTAACTTAACTTAACTTAACTTAACTTAACTTAACTTAACTTAACTTAACTTAACTTAACTTAACTTAACTTAACTTAACTTAACTTAACTTAACTTAACTTAACTTAACTTAACTTAACTTAACTTAACTTAACTTAACTTAACTTAACTTAACTTAACTTAACTTAACTTAACTTAACTTAACTTAACTTAACTTAACTTAACTTAACTTAACTTAACTTAACTTAACTTAACTTAACTTAACTTAACTTAACTTAACTTAACTTAACTTAACTTAACTTAACTTAACTTAACTTAACTTAACTTAACTTAACTTAACTTAACTTAACTTAACTTAACTTAACTTAACTTAACTTAACTTAACTTAACTTAACTTAACTTAACTTAACTTAACTTAACTTAACTTAACTTAACTTAACTTAACTTAACTTAACTTAACTTAACTTAACTTAACTTAACTTAACTTAACTTAACTTAACTTAACTTAACTTAACTTAACTTAACTTAACTTAACTTAACTTAACTTAACTTAACTTAACTTAACTTAACTTAACTTAACTTAACTTAACTTAACTTAACTTAACTTAACTTAACTTAACTTAACTTAACTTAACTTAACTTAACTTAACTTAACTTAACTTAACTTAACTTAACTTAACTTAACTTAACTTAACTTAACTTAACTTAACTTAACTTAACTTAACTTAACTTAACTTAACTTAACTTAACTTAACTTAACTTAACTTAACTTAACTTAACTTAACTTAACTTAACTTAACTTAACTTAACTTAACTTAACTTAACTTAACTTAACTTAACTTAACTTAACTTAACTTAACTTAACTTAACTTAACTTAACTTAACTTAACTTAACTTAACTTAACTTAACTTAACTTAACTTAACTTAACTTAACTTAACTTAACTTAACTTAACTTAACTTAACTTAACTTAACTTAACTTAACTTAACTTAACTTAACTTAACTTAACTTAACTTAACTTAACTTAACTTAACTTAACTTAACTTAACTTAACTTAACTTAACTTAACTTAACTTAACTTAACTTAACTTAACTTAACTTAACTTAACTTAACTTAACTTAACTTAACTTAACTTAACTTAACTTAACTTAACTTAACTTAACTTAACTTAACTTAACTTAACTTAACTTAACTTAACTTAACTTAACTTAACTTAACTTAACTTAACTTAACTTAACTTAACTTAACTTAACTTAACTTAACTTAACTTAACTTAACTTAACTTAACTTAACTTAACTTAACTTAACTTAACTTAACTTAACTTAACTTAACTTAACTTAACTTAACTTAACTTAACTTAACTTAACTTAACTTAACTTAACTTAACTTAACTTAACTTAACTTAACTTAACTTAACTTAACTTAACTTAACTTAACTTAACTTAACTTAACTTAACTTAACTTAACTTAACTTAACTTAACTTAACTTAACTTAACTTAACTTAACTTAACTTAACTTAACTTAACTTAACTTAACTTAACTTAACTTAACTTAACTTAACTTAACTTAACTTAACTTAACTTAACTTAACTTAACTTAACTTAACTTAACTTAACTTAACTTAACTTAACTTAACTTAACTTAACTTAACTTAACTTAACTTAACTTAACTTAACTTAACTTAACTTAACTTAACTTAACTTAACTTAACTTAACTTAACTTAACTTAACTTAACTTAACTTAACTTAACTTAACTTAACTTAACTTAACTTAACTTAACTTAACTTAACTTAACTTAACTTAACTTAACTTAACTTAACTTAACTTAACTTAACTTAACTTAACTTAACTTAACTTAACTTAACTTAACTTAACTTAACTTAACTTAACTTAACTTAACTTAACTTAACTTAACTTAACTTAACTTAACTTAACTTAACTTAACTTAACTTAACTTAACTTAACTTAACTTAACTTAACTTAACTTAACTTAACTTAACTTAACTTAACTTAACTTAACTTAACTTAACTTAACTTAACTTAACTTAACTTAACTTAACTTAACTTAACTTAACTTAACTTAACTTAACTTAACTTAACTTAACTTAACTTAACTTAACTTAACTTAACTTATCTTAACTTAACTTAACTTAACTGGAAAGGCTTGCTATATGGAGTTTGGAGCTCCAAGGTTTCGACTTTACCATTGAACATCGAAAGGGGTCCCTCAACGTAGTACCAGATATGAGTGAAAATGAGCTTGATGTGGACGATTCGACATTGTTAAGTGGTAAGATTGACCTCGATTCAGTTGAATTCGATTCGGAGAAATATTGCCAAGTGAGAGAGAACATCATTTCGAATCAATCTGCGCTTCCTGACCTAGTTGTATCGGGAAAATTTGTGTACAAAAGAGTTAGATTCAGGACAGGTGAGGTGAACGAGGAGAATTCGTTATGGCGTCTTTGGTTGCCGGACACACTTACTCACAGATGCATTGAATTGTCCCACAATTCCAAGCTAAGTTGCCATAGCGGCTTTGCCAAAACGTATGCTCGTATAAGAAATAGGTATTTCCATTGAGTTTATCCACATAGAGGAACCACATCAGAGTTATGATATCACCAACGTAGGTGGTGCCCTTATTTTCATCTAGAACAAGAACTAGTGATAGGCAATACAAGACCCATTTTCTCCTTAAGGTGACTATTTTCACAAATAGTCTACCTAAAGGTGGAAATAATCTACTTTAAGGAGCTAATGGTTCTCGTATTACCTATCACTGGTTCTTGTTCTAGATGCAAATAAGGGAGCCACCTACATTGGTGATATCATAACTCTGACGTGGTTCCTCTATGTGTATAAACTCAATGGTATTACTGGCCAAACGTTGTTAGCGACATCAAGGCATTCGTGAGTGAATGTGAAACGTGCAAAATGGTTAAGGCCCCAAACGTGATTCTTCGTCCATCTATCATCTCGCAGATTGTGTCAGAAAGGCCTTTTCATCGGGTATACGTCGATTTTCTGGGACCATGCCCACGTACAAAGCGAGGAAATATGTTCGTTTTCATTGTGGTGGACCACTTCACAAAATTCGTTTTTCTTAAAGATATGTCTAAAGCAACCTCGGCTAAGGTCATTGAGTTTTTAGAAACGGAAATTTTTCATACTTTCGGCACCCCTGAATGGATTCATTCTGACAACGGCCGGCAGTTCGTATCCAAAGAATTCAAAATTTGTTTGGCCGATTAAGGCGTAAAACATGTGCGAACGGCAGTGTATTCGCCGCAGGCTAAAATTTCCGAGCGAGTAAACTGAAGTGTTTTGAGCAAACTAAGGGTATTGATATCGGAAGAGCAGAACGATTGGGATGTCTATTTGTCTAGCATCGCATGCGCCCTGCGTTCGGACACACACGACTTGATAGGATGTCAACCGTATTATGCTCTTTTCGGACAAAACATGGCTAATCATGGTTCAACCTCTAGACTATTACGTGATTTAAATGCTCAACACGACCCGGAAATGTTAGTTTTGCCTAACGCATTGAAAACTGCCTTGGCCAGGCAGAAGTGGTCTGATAATCTATTCAGGGCACACGTTTAGTCCAAAAACACTTATTATTCTCGTGCTAAACAAGTAACTTACCGAAAAGGGCATTAAGTGTTCCATCGAAACTTCGCGCAGAGTAGTTTTGTTAAGGGAGTTAATGCTAAATTACTTCCCCAACTTAGTTTGTAAAATCCCGTGTTTGTAAGGTGATTGACAACTGCATGTACGAACTTGAGACGCGAGCAGGAAAACCTCAGGTAATATTTCACGCCAAAGACATGCGTCAATAATGGCCCGGAAAAATTAAGCTAAAAGCCAAGCAATGTATCGAGTTATATTTAAGTGAATGATTTTTAACTTATCTGAAACAAGGATTTAATTTTAGCCCGGCTATGTTAATAGGTTCGCGACCCACTTTTTTTTTAGGTTCTTTTTTTCTGGCATACTTATTTATTTAAATTTTATTCTGTTTCAGTGTAACTTTAGTGCTCACTTATTTCATATGGAATGGAAAATTATAAATTTTGAAATGATTTGCACCTAAGAGCATTAATGAAAACTTTATTCATTAGATTTATAATTCGTTCGGAATCGCCTGTGGGTATTCACATAAATTGTTCCTTGTCCACTCAATCACCTTCATGGAAAACATTCCCTGTTTACTGGATAATGCGTGGGTTCATTTGCAATATTCTGGATATTGATATATCCAGAAAAAGCAAATCTATGTTACAGATTCTGTTTTCAAAGTTCAATCGAACGTTGAAGTTTGAAAATAACTAAACCAATGTTTCCGACGGCGAACATGAACAAGCTGCACGGCACCTAGCTTATATACTTGTTGCTCGAGGAACTGACCTACCGCTACCCTATAACTTACACTCAGGTAACTTGAGTTGGTATACAAAGAGTTTTTACTCGAAGTGTATAAATTAGTGCCGACAGAGTTCAATGATCCTGGAATGAGGGGAATTTTACAAAATTAACTTGTTGCGATGCAGGACAAATAGAGGACTGTTAATTGCTAGTGAACAGTATAATCGCACAGTCATAAGTTATAACGTACCCTGATTGAAATTTCTTTCAAAGAAGTTATTCTTAGTGTTACTTCACACTAAAATTGTATAGTTTATATCATTAAACGTTGCATTTAAATCGTATTTCTATTAAATTAATGCAGAGATAGTGAAGTAAACCTACTTACTTATATAATAAAGAAAAAAAAACAAATTAAGTGAACGGCTGGTAAGCCAAGAGAAAAAAAAAGGTGTTAAGAAATTTCGGTTGACCATTGTCCCTAATACACCTAATTCAGTCGTAATTAAGGACTATTCGGGATTAACCTTTAATTAAATTGTCATAGGATAATAAAAGTATCCCTTAAAACCATACAAAAAAAAGCATACAAAAATGTCTATGCGATCAAGGCATCAGAAAAAAAGAGGTATCTATTATTTAGAAAGTGTTTGTGGAAAACGAAAGAGGTGATATAAATGCTTTTCAAATAGGAATTAGTCGTAGCAGTCCGGGTCACACCACTACTCCATTTGGAGGCCAAAGTTTCCATAGCTTCCATAGTGCAACGAGTAAAGCCGTGGATATCAGTCGATCTCGTACTGCGGAAGTGTGTAGACGTTTTCGGCTTTCACAGAGTTTTAAATTAACATCGCGAGTGGTTAAGTCCAATTTAAGCCAAGCTATTTTCATAGTGTGAAATAGCACAGAGGTAGAGTGGCAGATCCCGGAGCCGAAGATAGCCGGTTCAAACCCCGGTCAGGGTCAAATATTTTATCGGCTTTTTTTCATAATAGAGAAGTCGAAAACATAATTGAGTGGGATAAAACTCATCTGGACGAAGGAAAGAAGAGTGCGGGGCCATCGAAAGGTGGTGCACCAGCACGAAATACAATGCCAGCAACGGCACCAACAACTGGGACATCGAAAGATTTTTCATCAGCAGCGGTAAAACCAATAAAGGCAAAACCAATAAAGCCAGCAACGGAAGCTATAGCGGGGACAACCAAAGATGCCCTAGCAACAATGGCAACGGCACCACCAGCCGAGTTAACTAAGAAAAGGAAGCAACAAAAGTATGTTCCTAATTTGGTGAAGCGCACCGCACGTCCACCTGCCCCCTCAGCACAGCTGCAAGCTGATGGTAGGCAGACGATAGCAGCAAATATCGAGATGCAGCAGAAAGTTAATTCCTCGTCATCCAAAGTCATCGATGACGAGGAAATTGAATATATGTCCGAGGGTGGAGAAGGGCTCCCCACCAGCGATGAAAAAAATGCAACAACAGACCAATCATCGGAAGATGAAATAGAGGAGCAAGCTCTTAATAACATCGTGTCAGAAAAACAAAAACAAATAGAAAACTAAGAGCAGAGGTGCAAGAAATTGTAAAGGCCCTCAAAGGCAAACAAGAAGCTCGAAGAAAACGAGAAAGGTAGGAGCGGGAGTTCAAAAAGACGCTACAGGCTACACCAAAAGTAGCGCAACAGCAAATGAAAAATGCGGAGCTGCAACCGACAAATGAACAGCCCCACCAAAATAAACAACAACCAGAGCAGCCACAAAATAGGCTGCAACAACAACAGCCACAGCAGCAGCCTAAACAGCAAAGGCAACAACTACAGAAGCAGAAAGAACAGCAGCAGAACCAGCAGCAGCAGCAGAATCAACAGCAGCAGAATCAACACCAGCAGATACAACAGCAGCAGAAACAACAGCAGCAGATACCGCAGCAGCAGAAGGAACACCAGCAGCAGCCACAGTCGTCAACGCAAATAAAAAAAGAAAAGGTGCCACCAAAAAACACATACAAATTGGAATTACAGGACACTATAAAATTATGTAAGTCGGCCATAGGCACAAATTTTACTATTAAACGATTAAGTGTAGATAGGCACGCTATTCAGTGCTATTCAATTAGGGATTATAAAATCATTAAAGATCTGTTAAAAGAATCCACAACAGAGTTCTTTTGTTTTACCCCAAAAACTGAAAAGTTTCAGACGGTCCTACTAAAGGGCATAGATTCCTGCACGGACCCACAGGCGCTCTTAAATGAGCTTCACCAAAAAGCGAGCGATGATCTCGAATTTATCGGGGTTAAGCCGTTCGCTACAGTTAAGGCCAGGCGGGAGAAACGGAATCTGCCATTCTTCCTGGTTCAGCTTTCGCCCAGCAGCAAACTGGAAAGTCTGAGGAGTATCTCCGTCCTCGACTACCAGCTTGTGACTTGGGATAAAATAAAGAGGCGCGGCGACATGCTTCAATGCATGCGCTGCCAAAGGTTTGGCCACGCTGCGGCAAACTGCGAAATGCAGTCACGCTGCGTTAAGTGTGGTGAGAACCACATTGTAGGAGAGTGTAAGCTCGGGCAGGAACGGGTCGAATTAACCCCACTTAAATGTGCACTTTGTTGAGGCGACGGGCACCCCGCAAACTATCGGGGATGTCCGACGTTTCAACAATTGAAACACAATAAAGCGGCAAGGCAAGCAGAGATGATAGATAGACGCCCACCAACGCGTCCTCATACAACAATTTCCGTCAATCCCCAAATTTCCTACGCCCAAATGGCGTCAGGAAAGGGAAAAACGGTACAGCCTGCGCCAAAGGCAGCCCCACAGGCCCTTGTGCCTAAGGCTCCTGACGCACAGGCGGAAATAAGAGGTTTGCTACTGGCCATTCAGAGCCAAATAGCAGGACTTCAAAAACAGATAAGTGAGCAGGCGAAAAGGGTAGACAATATCTACTCTGTTTTGCCGAGCTTATCGCATTTTATGGGTTAAGGGCGCGCTGCCGGAGAGGCCCTTAAAGATCCTTGCTGTGAATGTAAATTCATTGATTAGGACCGAACGTAGAGAAAATCTATTCCAATTGTTGAAAGATCAGAGTCCTGATGTGTTTATGGCCAGCGAAACTAAGCTGAACCAGAAACATAAATTGACTAACAATAATTACAATATCGTACGAAGAGATCGGCCCAACTCCACTTTGGGGGGAGGAGTCGCAATCTTTGTACGAAAAGGCATAAATTATAAAGTAATATATAATAGTGAAGTACGCAGATTTCGGTTGCTTGAGGCGTGTATCGTATGCATTCTTATGCACCGGAATCACCTCAGCCAACTGAATTTTTAACAGAGCTCGAAAAACTTTTTCAATGCTTACAATTGAACTCGGAAGAGAATTACTATCTCATGGCCAGTGATTTGAATGCCAAATATGTAGATTGGAGAAATCAAATACAAAATCCGAGAAGTAGCCATCTATTTAATTGGATGTGTCAATACAAAGTTGAGTATATGCTCGACCTTTTGGCTACTGATAGGCCTTCGTTTCCAAGGAGCGGTTACTATCTGGATCTATTGTTGAAAGACTCAAGACTGACAATAACTGACACTGTGGGTCAACGACCAAGAAACTGTTTACGAACGATCGAGTACGACAGTGACCACTGTGGACTTGCTGCCGTAATTCAACTTCCGAACGAGCTCGTGGAGTTGGAGGAGTATGTGCCAGTGCATTCTTACAATTACAGTAAGACTCGCTGGCCACGCTTCACCAGCGCTTTATCGAGTGAACTACGAATGAACAACATATCCCCGCCAAATGACAGGAATTTAACAAATACCGAAATTGACGATTAATTGGAAAAGATGGACAGTACAATCCAACGAACAATGGAAAAAACAATACCAAAATATAAAGAACGCGAAGCCACAGACATGTACCGCAACGCGACCATCGACGCATTACACAGACAAAAAAGTCGACTTTTTACAAGACTGAAACTCTTGTACAGACGTTTTACTGACATACACGATCTGGAGATTAGGACACTGAAGTCGTCAATTAAAAACATCAACCAATTGATCAAGGAAAATTACCGGTTGTCTATTAATTTGTATTGGGACAACAAAATTCGGGCCGTTAATTCTAGCGACCAGAGTATGTTTCCTCAAATTAATAAAATATTTAGACGGAATGATCAAAACGAACTTCCGTGTCTTAAGCTTCAGAGAACGACAGAGAACAGGGACGTTCTTGTGATAGCAGGCATAGATCCAGAGGAAGCCGTATTGGACGATGACCTCTTTATAATCGAAGATCCTCGTGAGAAAGTGGAGGCTGTGGGGGCTGCTTTCCAGCAAGTGTACAAGGTGAATGCTAGCATTCGCCCGAACCATGACCTGGAAAACAGAGCCTTGCTTCACCACTTCTACCTTCGAAATGAAATGACGCAGTGGCGATCAGAGAATCTCAGTTTCACCGGTTTCAATGAAGAACACTTGGCAAACGCCACCATCGCCGAGCGAAACGGGCCTAATTCCCTGTTAGTTTCGAAACTTGAGCTCCAGCTCATCTTCGCATTATTAAAGAAAAAGAAGTCAGCAGGAATCGATGGTATATCCAACGTTGTACTGCGACATCTGCCTCAGGAAGCAGTTGACATTTATGCCACACTGTTTAACAACGCTCTGAATAAGGCATATTATCCAGGGCGGTGGAAGACAGCTGTGGTTCATCCTCTCCCGAAAAAGGGTAAGGACAACTCCAATCCGGCGAATCTCCGGTCGATAAGTCTTCTTCCGAGTATCAGTAAGGTATTTGAGAAAGTTATAAATAGAGCTCTGTCCAAGTGGGCGGAGGACAACAATATCATACCGGACAATCAGTTCGGTTTTAAGGCGGGACATGACACCATTCATGCCGCGTCAAAGCTCGTTTCTGATGTCCAATGGAACAAATCTAAAAGACAGTGTACGGGTGCTTGTCTGGTTGACTTGGAGAAAGCTTTCGACACCGTATGGTTAGAAGGTCTGTATCTAAAGCTAGCCAGACTGGGCATAAGTAAACCGCTTTTATATATGCTTTATGATATGCTCAATGGTAGAAAGTTTGTTGTCAAAATTGGCAATGTAACTTCTACCGTAACCTTCGAAATTAAAAATGGTCTTCAACAGGGAGCGGTGAACTCACCGATTCTATTCAGTATTTACACCAGCGATCTGATAAGTAGTCTAGCCCATGCCATAGCGTATGCCGACGATCTAATTGCGTACAGAACAGCTCCAACAGTTGAGGTCATCAGAATTCTCTTGCAGCGTGACTTCGACAAGATTCAGCGATATTGCGATGACTGGAAGTTGAAAATCAACTTTCAGAAATCCGAAACCATTCTGTTCAGGACTCCATTGCATGGAGCCCCTAGGGATACAAGAAAGAACTGGCGCAAGCTGGTGATCGTAGGGCCACATGGACATCCACTGGCGAATAAAAGTTTAGTAAAGTACCTTGGCATCTGGATGGATCAGTATTTGTATTTCGACAGACATATAAATGCTGCTCTGACCAGAGCCAGGGGAGCTTTTGCCCTGACAAAACGGTTGTTTTATAGCAGCCGTCTTGACAGCAGGGTTAAGGTGATTTGCTACATGGCCTTTATCCGGCCAATGATTGCCTATGGATGCCCGGTGTGGTTCAACGTTGCCCCATCTCAAATGGAAAAGATTCGGGTGTTTGAGAGGCAGTGTCTTCGACGCTGCCTTGGATTACACAGAACACCAGAGTCGGAGTACAAACATTATTATTCCAACGAGGTTCTATACAATGGAGCCAACATTAACAGAATCGATAATTTTATAATCAAGCTGATTCGGGGTCACATTGCAAGAGCGATGTCCTCAGCCAATAGCTTAATTTTTGGGGCTTACTACCCCAACACTGATTACTACGAGAGTGTGCGTTTAAGTGGATCTATCCCACCCGATGCTTTCCTCTATTTAGACAGTCGAGGGCTGATACAGGATAGAGCGGCGGTTCCGCTAATCTACCACGTCGGCCGCAGAACTGTAGATAGGCGACTCCTTTATAGTCGAGACGTCCTCGCACAGGGCGGAGCAGAGCGCCTTCGGTTCAGTAGGACAGTGTCCGATCGGGACCGAAGAGATAGGGTAAAACAAGAGAACCAGTTTTAGTGGTTTAATGAAGAATTAGATACAATATAGTTGACTTAGTTTTCTCATCTTGGCCGACTTACATAGTTTTAAGTGTATTAATTAAGTAGGGACAGTCAGGGTGGCAACAAAAAAATTATAAAATCAAAAAAAACCTAAACAAAAAAATTACAAAAAAATTTAAAAATGCTTGCTGTGGCTGTTCTAGTTTTAAGGTAGTTGTAAGTAGTTTTATAGTAGTTCTAAGTAGTTTTAATTAGTTTTTAATTAGTTTTAATTAGTTTTTAATTAGCTTTACGTTTTATATAAGAAAAAAAAAATATAAATGCTAAAGTAACCAAGTTCTTTTTTTAAAGAAGTCTTTCTTGGTAAAAAATAAAACCAATTAAAGATAATATTTTTAAGATAGTTCGTAGGCCGAAAGGCATTAGCATTAAGTTATTGTTTAATTTAGAGCGCCCGCTTAGGGCCAGTAAGTTATTTTTAAGATATTGATAAGTAGGCTAGTTTTTCATGAATTTTTGTCTAGCTTTAAGATAGTTATAAGAAAATGAATAAATAAAAATGAATTTAAAAAAAAAAAAAAAAAAGCCGTGGATATTATTCCCTTCCAACTCCAGATGTCCAGGGTTCAAATCACCTTGGCCTAACTTCAGATTTTTTTTATATTATTTTTAAATTTATCTTTTTTTTATTTTTAAATTTTTATAATTAATTTGTGTCTCAAAGTGGTAGCAGTGATAACCGAAATTGAATTGTTATAAACGATTTTATCGCTTCGCGAACCGTGTCGTTTGAAATTAAAATCGCGGAAGTGAGGGTTATGCATATAGATAGCCAATAATCTATAAACTCAAAATAATAAAAAAAAAGGTACAAACAAAGGGTACAACTAGAAATACATTTCAATAACTCCAGCTGCAGTGGCCACTACAAGGATTTACAGGCGTGAGTTTAATTTTTTTACTGAATTATATAAATTGGGAAACAAAGAAACATTAATAAATAGTAAGTATTCATAACATCTAATAAACTTACGCGATTTAAAGGGGGGTTTTAATAGGAGGAAAAAAGATTTTAAATTTGTAATTAGATTAAAGAGGATCATATATATCCCAAATTTGCTTAATAAATCGAAGACGGGGTAATAAATTTTTTATAACATTTTCAGTTGAAGTTTCGTGGATTGCATAACAAATAAAGATAAATTGTTAACAGTAACGTCAATGAAATTTTAAAAGATGTTAAATTAAAGACCGTTGAAAATGAATGAAATAAACTATTAAAAAAAATGCAATTAAAATGAGTAAATAAATTATTTTAACTGGAAATCGATGAGAAGAAGAATGGGAGGAGGATGATATGGGAAGAAGAGGAAGAAGCCTGGAAAAGGGGTTACTCTAGCGAGGGAGTAACCAAGGAAGGGGTGGGGGGCTAAGTTAAATGTCTTGCACATCATCGACACCTAGATGCCTGCTGGCTATAAATATTTTTTTTTGTGATGAGCCCACGGTCGAAGAACCTCCGCAACCTCAAGTTTCCCAGCCAAGACCCTAAACAGCCAAAGGGGCTCGTTAGATGGCTTTCACACAAGGAAACTGAGTTGCCAGAAACTGGCTAGTTTGTTGGTGAGAAGGGTGTGAGGGGAGATTTTTTGCCCTTCTCGCCCACAAACTAAAAATCACCGGCAACTCAGTTTCCTTGTGTGAAAGGGGTCTTACATGCTATTTTATTATTATGAATGAAAGATCTCAATTCATCAAAAATTTAGTAGGTCAGTTATATGTGTTTCTATTTTTGTCTATTCAGTGTTTTTTTTTTAAATGGATTTGATTTGACAGAAAAAAAAAATGATTTCTTTTTTTGTTTTTAGAAAAGATTTATGAATGGATGTACGTATATGGTGCGTGAAAATACAATTATGCAACAAATGATCATCAATATCTACGACACTTTCCTCTTTGTAAGTTAGGTACATATACATAATATACCTACACATAAATAGGAAAGTTTTGAGATATTGTGGTTTTCGGTTTTAAAAAGGATACCCGACTCCTTTTGTTTGTATGTGAAGAATGTTGAAACGCCTTCACAAAAATATAAAGTTAAATATGCAAATCAATTAATGATTTTAAATTGTCGGTCAATGTCCACGTTTTTTGATTGCCAGTATTGTTTTTATTTTTCAAAGAAACGGATACTTTTAATCTTTTGTTGGGTGATTTTATTGGATTTGAACAAAAAAAAAACACAATTTATAAACAATGAAATCAAGATTTGCATTTTGGTGACAATTTTATAGTGTTGTTCTGATTGCAGTTATTTACAAATAAAAAGAGTGCCTGTGCACTATCAGTGTTTTTTCTGATAGTAAGATAAAGTTTAAAATGAAAATAAAGAGTGGCTGTGTGTTCGTCCTTGTATTTTGTTTTATTTAAATGAAAAAATGACTCACACAACAATGTTTGGAGCTCGTAAAATGAAACATGCTTTAAAAAAAAAAGAATTATGGAAGAAGGTATGTAATTTTGTTTGTATAGTTTCATGTTGTTTTGTTTTATTTGTTTTGTTTTATCCTGCTCTTGTAGGTACGTAGCTAATTTTATACCTATCATGGGTGTTTGTAGTTGACTTCAAATGTATTTTGTCCAGTCTAGCTACTTGTGCTTTCACTTGATTTACATACCTATACAGTTATGGACAAAACAATAAGACCATTCAAAATAGATTTAAATTTCATATGACTCAAGTATCATAATTCAAAAGTTTCCACTATCAACAATCACCTACCTATCAACTTGCTCTGTTTTTTTATTTTTAATCAGTCTCACGCACAAAATCTGAATCAAATTTGCAGATCCGTATTTTTCGGTGGATCTACCCTTCCTTTTACCAACACCAGTACAATTGGCAGCTGTCATTTTGACAATAACTGCTTGTTTCATTAATTTTATTCAGTAGAGACAGAATTGATTGTGAAAATATAAAGACTTAAAAGCAATAATTGCATTAAAATGGAAGCAGAGCTGATAGATTACAATAGATCCTCTATCATTGGTTACAATTAAAAAACATGCATGAATAAATAAAAATTGTTGGCTGATTTATTTGTATTTGTTATAGGATGAACCAACAAAATGTAGGCACCAGAACCTTACCTACCTACTTCAAAGTGTGTCGAAAAAAACCACTGCCATTGCCTTATAAAATTCATTCAAGAAAAAATAAAATAAAAATGTCTTATCTTCCACGCCGCCCGCCCGACGGACGCCAGTCAGTCTAAGGTTGCGCAATATCAATACGTACCTACCAGTATCAAACAAAAAAAAATTGTTTTAAATCTCTTAACTAGAAAAATAAGACTTTACAACGATTTTTGTTTCATTTTCATCCCAATACGGCCAATTTTCAAAAAACTGAAAAAAATATTGTTCCCAAAACTCCATTGCATACCTACAATTTGTTTTTGTTAAATTTTGGTTAGGTATCAATATTTAATAAATTTTAAAATGAGAGCAATTCCGGAATTGCAAACTTTTTTCGAAATTAAATTTCCTATAAATTTCCTATAAATTTCAAAAAAATAATTCTTTTATTTTTAAAGCCCCACGAAAAGAATTCTCAAACCAAAGTTTAAATAGAAAAAAATTCACTCAGGCATTATAGGTAGCTACATAGAATAAAGCAATACATATTCTAGAAAAATCGTGCCAATGGTCAACAGAAAAATGCACTTGAACGATATGCAAAAGACAATGACAAAATATTTACCTTATACGAAAAAAAAAACAAAAACCTGTTTTTCATGAGTCGTTGTTCAACCATATAACTTGCTTATGCTTCTTTTTTTTATTTCATTGGTTGCTTGTGCGTACTCTATGCCTCGCTCTCAGAGAAAAAAAAATCAAGGGACAAGTTAAAGTAATTGGAAATACTGACTTTAAAAATAAAGAAAAGAATTTTTTTCACTAATACATTCAAATGCATTTACTCGAGTTCTGAGTTGACTTCTGAGGCAGACCCACCCTTAAAAGGCAAGGTTCCGAAATATATTTTGACCTCGTTAAGGGTTCCGAAGCTTAAAAAGTTTGGAAATCGCTGCACTATAGCATACAACAACTTAAAAAGCGACAGTAATATTTCCTACCTGCAAGGAGCTCTCTGGAGGTAGAGAGGAATGGACCAAGTGACTCAAAACTTCGACTTTGACGCGAATTAATAACAATGGAAACAATACCTTCCACTTACAAATAAAATAGTTATCAATTATATAGGTATGTTCGGAATAATCTAATAAAATATTTAAAATATCTCATAAGATAACTTTAATTTTAAGTAACTTCAACACCGACACAAAAATAACAAAAAAAAAAAAAAACAACACAACACAAATTCAGGAATTTCTCGTTTCGTTCAGGAAAATTTCCATATAGGTATATATATTTTTATATGGCTCTTAGGTCGGGTCAAACTTTATATTTTTTTTGTTTTTTATATGTTTTTGCCCTTTTTTTCCTTTTTTTATATTAAATAAAGTTCTTTTAAAAAAAAATATTTCTTGTTTAAAGGTTTTGAATGAACAACAAACCACTTGTGTTGGCTACCACCGGGTATTATATAGGCTGGAATTATTGCAATTTAATGGCTGCCACACCAATCATCAGATTCCTTTAGTGGTGCTTAGTCTATAGTTCCAATTTTAATTTATAAATTATTTTGCCGTCAACTGAATTTGAACCTAGACCAAGCTACCTCAGAGGCCGCTGCACTACGTATTGCACCACCGAGGTCACCTGATCGTTCCCATCCAAATGAAGGTTTTTTTTACAATTGCATTTGGACAACTAATATTTTTACAAGCCACACACAAGTTAGATGTTATTCATTCGGGTTCTTTCTTTTTCTCCTCTCCGTTATCACCGCAACAATTCGCTGCATATGTGTAAGGAAGGAAATTGTATGAAAGATTTGACACTGGTCAAGAATTAAATTTCATTGAAAGGTGTTTTCTCGTGATAACACTTGCAGTTAGGCTGCATAGCTTTCACTCCGTCATATTAACATTGAAAGTTTTGAATGAACAATAACCACTTGTGTTGGCTACCACTGAGTATTATATAGGCTGGAATTATTGCAATTTCATGGCCGCCACACCAATCATCAGATTCCTTTAGTGGTGCTTAGTCTATAGTTCCAATTTTAATTTATAAATTATTTTGCCGTCAACTGGATTTGAACCTAGACCAAGCTACCTCAGAGGCCGCTGCACTACGCATTGCACCACCGAGGTCAACTGATCGTGTCCATCCAAATGAAGGTTTTTTTTCCAATTTTACAATTGCATTTGGACAACTAGCATTTTTACAAGCCACACACAAGTTAGATGTTATTCATTCGGGTTCTTCCTTTTTTTCCTCTCCGTTATCACCGCAAGTATTCGCTGCAAATGTGTAAGGAGGGAAATTGTATGAAATATTTGACACTGTTCAAGAATTAAATTTCATTCATTTCTTGTTTGTTTTCTTAAAGTTGTAGGTACAACACTCACTGCGCAGGATCTTTTTACTAATTGGTGACAGCTATCAGGTTATATGTCATACCACATATATGAGCACAGAGCCGGGGCTCCGGTGGACACAAAAAGACTATCCAGTTGATACCCAAATCCTGCACTTTTAACACATTTAATAAAACTAAATTTCTATGAAACTCACCCTAAGTTCCGCTATTTGAAAATTAAAACTTAAGGTCTTCAGAGCATTCCTCTAAAAAAAAAAAAACAGAAAAATCACACAGGTTATTTGCACTGAATACCAAACAAAATACAAGAATTATAAAAAAGGACGTTTAACACATTAAAATTCCTCTACACACCCGGTATACTCAATTTCCAATTCCAAATTGCTATTTTCCTCTTTATTCTTAAACTTTAAATTAAAATTATTATTTCCGGATATCTTGCTCGTTGTGCTGATCGAATAGATTTGACAAGTCAAGGGACACACGTTTTTTCCTACTAACTTTGACAGTACACAATTCAGTTTTCGGCATCGATGACATTTCAAGTTATGTTCCGAAAATAGTTCGTCTAGTACAAGGCAGAAGATGCTAGAACTAGTCAACAATTTTATCCTTAGTTTGCACTAAAACGAAATATCCATCATGCAACTCTTTCAGTGATTATTGACATCCTTTGGGCGTCCCAAACAAAGTGTACCTATAGCCGCGAGCCCGCGACATTTTTTAGTCAGTTACTCCACCAAAGATAATTTTGTTGGGATATGGTTAATTTGATGTCATAATGACGCCTAGTGAAAGTCAGCTGGCTGAGCATAGGTGGGTGTGGCTACAGCAGCCTCCCAAACATGTAAGAAAAAAAAAGTTGGGTTGCGACTCCACAAAACCTGAAATTTGGTTATATGATAGTTAAAACCTTTTATTATGAAAAACAAAAGTCAGCTGGCTGTATGCGGGTGGAAAGATCGTCAGCTGACGTAGTAAAGTATGCACGCATAGAACTACGGTAAGAAGCCATGCTCACAATTCACTACGTCAGCTGACGGTCTTTCCATCCGCATACAGCGAGCTGACTTTTGTTTTTGCATAATATAATGTGTTAGCTATCATATAACCAAATTTCAGCTTCGGTGGTATTACCTTTCTAAAGTTATTCGGCAGAACGTGCATTATATGCGTGCAGTTTAAATCGTAATATGGACTTTGTGTATCACGCATTTAATTTATTGAGCGGAATTTCTCAGATTTTAACCTTTATTTTATTGACTGCACTAATTAGAATTAGACCCCTTTCACACAAGGAAACTGAGTTGCCGGCAACTGGGAGTTTGTAGGCGAGAAGGGCGTAAGGGAAAGAAAAAAAATCAGCCTTCTCGCCAACAAACTAGCTAGTTTCTGCCAACTCATTTTCCTTGTGTGAAAGCGGTCTAACTAATAAGAATCAGATCCAGGGTTACCTTTGGGACACTTAAGTGTCATTTTGGCCCCTTTTCGTATCCCGGACAAAAGGACACCTCTTTTAAAAAAAAGTCGATTTTGGACACCTTTTAGAAATCAAGACACTTTTTGAAATAAACAAAAATTTCATCAGGAATTTTTGTATCTTATATCTTCAGTCACTGGTGGCTATATCAATTTGAATCACATATGAGGCTGAAATGATTATTAAAAAATGGGCACGACTGGAGCGCACAAAACTTGCTTTCGTAGCATACAACTTTAACGTAGCTTGAAATAATCAACTTACATATGTATTGGTCCCATTACATTAAGATATAGTTAAAAAAAAAAAAAGTTTTAAGAACAATAAATGATTACTATGAATTATTATAAATTAGTTATTTTAATATCTAAAACAGATAGAGCTCAAAAAAAAGTATACCATCTGATTTGTTTAATAAATGTGAATTTATGAAAAAAACAAAAATTTAAAATCGTTAGACAGCTTTTTTTTTAAATTAATTTTTTATATATAAAAATTCCTGAACATTTTATAAAATAAAATTTGGTATGCCAACTTTTAGTATTCAAAAAAATACAATTTTTCACAAAATCAAAAAAAAATTCATAAGCCTGTTTTCAAGATATTGAATTAAAAAAAAAAAAATTTTTCAAACATTTTTATATGCAACATTGTTAAAATTTTAAGCGACCTTTTGTAGAAAAATTTTGGTTGAAATCAGTGTAGTAGTTAACGAGAAATTTGAAAACCAAAAAATCGGTTGTATGACAGGTACCGTTATAAAAAAAAATTGTTTCTACCAAAATATTTAGTTTAGTAATTTAAGTACCTCGTAATTTATTTTTTGAAAACCGTTAGAGCCGTTTTTGAAATAAATCAAATTTTGTATATTGGCTGTATGACAGGTACCGTTAGTTTTTGAGCTAAAAAAATAATCCCCTCTAGAGAATCACATAAGAACCTTAAGTCCAAAGTTTGAAGAAAATCGCTTCAGCCGCTTAGGCTGCAGGTCGAGGTACAGACAGACGGACAGACAGACAGAATTGCGAGACCCATTTTTTTCGCGTTCTCTATCATCGTAATGTTAGGGAAAATGCCGTTTTCCTACGTTCTTTATATAAAAAGTTATGGACAATTATTTCGAACAAAACTGAAATATGGTGTTTGCAATACTCATATTCAAGTGGGTATATCTCTGTTCTCTGGTGGTTTTTGCTCTTGCCACAATATAATGAAATAAAGTACTGGATAAGGCCTTTCATTTCAGATATTTTTTAATTCTGTTGGATCAACGACCAATTTGCCCATCATCCTTTACTAAAGTTTTCACAAGAAAAAAAAAGAGAAAAAAGCAATCATTTTCGCCACGCCACCTGAACTAAAAAAAAAGTGGTGGAAATCAAAACAAAATGACTTTATTATTATCTTTAATTTCTGTAAGCCACGCCATTTTTTTTTTTGATTCGAAAGTGATTCCCAAGTGAACCGAGAAATTCGGGTCCGTGATTTTGCTTGATGGGACACACTTGTGAATGCGTTGAATAGTTTTGCGTTTGAAACCTCAAAGCAGCAAAGGTCTAGCACAAAATATGTTTATGAATACATTAGGAGGTCTCCGGCCGAATTTTTAAGAAAAATGGAAAATTGTCAAAATGGATGCGAAAAAATATCATCCACGGAACCATTTATTGCCAAAATTTAAATTGCATAATTATGAAAAAATAACATTTTGTCTTCAAGATGCGTCAGCTTTATTTCAAAAATTTAAGATCATCATAAATATTATACGCAACTACTTTACCACGCAAAGTCGAAATCTCACTTGAAGGACAATAATGTCCCAACTCCGATTAAAAAGGAACACAACGATTTTTAAAATTATAAAAAATGTTGTAAAATACAACCATTTTCTCTGAATACTTGATAGCCTGAGACCAATTATTTCATAATGAGACTTTTAATTTCATAATCATTTTCATACTTATCTTAATCTGTTTATTATTAAGAAAGTCGAAAGTAAACAAAAAAAAAAAAAAAAAAAAACTCCCAACTGGCCTTTTTGCTATTTTGTCGTTTTATTATTTATTATTGTTATACCTTATTAGTTGCTATGGCTAGGAATAAATAATAGCTTAAGAACAAGAATAAAACAAAATAAAAAACATCGCCTCTAGAGCTTGGAAAACTAAATTTTTCTGAGTACTTTTTTTTACGTAGCATTCGTTGATCCAAAGTTATAAGGGCTTGAAGTTTTTTATTCTATTTTTATGTTTCGTTGTTAAAAGCGCTTAATAAAATAAAAAAAATAAACCAAGGAACATCGCCTCTAGAAAACGGTCTGTTCTACACATTGCCATTTTTGTATTTTTTTTTAAACCGCTAGTTTGGTCTGTCTGCACGTTTAAAAAAAAAGATAATTTTAAAATGTTAAAAAAAAACTAATCAAAAAAAATATAACGGGATGCAAATTTGAAAAAGTAACGGACATCGCCCCTGGAAAACTCCTTGCCCAACATTTTGGTGTTTTTAATTTGCCAATATCATTGATACTTTTCGAGGTCTGCAACTTTAAAAGAAAAAAAAATGCAGCGATCTTCAGCTTCATATTTATTTAAGTTATATATTTTTTTTACACAAATAATATTTCCAAATAGTATAACCGTCCTATATCCCTGGTTTATTAACCAATTAAGTTAGAAATAGGTTTTAAAAACGTCCTAGAAACGTTGCAGTGAAGTTCCCATACCCGAAAATGGTCAGTTCGAATTGTGGTTTTAAAAGACTGCTTATAGACGAGTGTGTGAAGTTAGCCCCATTTTTTCGAATTTGAAATTTTTGAAAGTTGTTTTCAGGTTGTTCCCGAGTTGTTTCCAAGTTTTTTTTTGAAAAATATTAAAAATTGGGTCTTAGACCCAAAAACCCGTTTTCGAAAATCGAAATTTTAAAAATTGTTCCAGATTTTAAAAGTTGTTCTAAACATTGTTCCAAGTTTTTGGATCTCTACGTTCACAATTTCAAAAGTTATGGGCAAATTCAAAAAAATTCTAGCCCACCTATTTATGAAAATCCCATTTTTTATATTTTTTTTCAGGTTTCCAAAAGTGTTCTGACAATTGTTCTAAGAAACTATAGTTAAAAAGTGTGTATTTTTAAAAATATGGCCTTCGAAACTTTTTTTTTAAAAATGGAAAATACGGCTCCCCAAATTGTTTTCTTTTTCTAAAAACCTTTGATTCCAAGTATCTGACATTCAATACATGTGCTGAGTTTTGTGTCTAAGAATACACTATATCAGCCTAAAAACGGTCTTTAAAAAAACATCTTTAAGTTTTTGCAACTTTAAAAACAACTTTTTCAAAAAACAAAACTTGTTCCAAGTCGAAACTTATTTTGCCTAAAAGCCTCCAAAATTTCATCCAAAAATATAAATAATTGAAGGCCTTATCACATAAAAACAAATATGTCACTGTATTTCCCCCCTGCTCACCCTTTAAAAATTCCAAAATTTGAAAAAATAAACTTGGTTCATTTAGCAATTTCTACACGCTTTAAAAATCCTGGTGACTTTTTAGTATCTTATAACTAATCAAAATTCCAAAAAACACCCCCACGGCCCCCTTCCAAAAACCCGAAATACAAAAATGGATCCCAATAGATATACAACCAAATGTACTTGTTCCAAGATTTCATGTAAAAATTACCATAATCAAAGATTTTACAGCTAAAAAAAGGATTTTTGCGATATTAAATAAAATTCTTATTTTGCCCCCTCCCCTTTTCGGGATCCAACAAAAGAAAAATAGTTTTATTTACTATTAGAACATCTTTACAATTAACTAATCAAAAATTTATGAAAAAACATAATTAAAAAAAAAATTATCACATCCCCCCCCCCTCATATTCTGTTCAAAAATTAAAAATCGTGCGAAATCTACCACTTTTCCCAATGTTGATTAATCCATATGATAATGCCAGCCAGTATCATTAAAAACATTAGGAATAGAAAATCTTAAACCAAAACTAAATTTCTTACGATATTACATTAAAACTCTTGAATTAAGTTCCCCTCTTAAATTTAAAAATTCTAACAAGTTTGTTAGGGTTTTCTAGTACTCTTTTAAAAATGTCCCATCCCATATAACTAAAAAAAAATAATTTTAATTATTTTTAAATAATTTTAAAAAATGCTGCACAGACCTCTCTTGTTTTTTTTTTTCAATATAAAACTCATTGCTCTATAATATTATTTAAAAAAAAATTAATTTAAAGCAAAAAAAAAATATTTACGATCTAAAATTAAACTTTTTTTCTGACCCCCCTTTTATGAAATTCAACATTCAAAAACTTGTTCCAGGTTGTTCTAGGGCTCTTCTAAGTTGTTCCAAGCTTTCGTTTCTTAAAATTGATATTTAGTATGAGAAATTTCAAAGAAAAAGCTCCCCGCCCCCCTTTTGAGATATCCAAAATCTAAAACTTGTGCCAGGTCCAAAACCACTCAAATGCAATTGTTTCAAGGATTCATGCAAAAATATTAAAAATTAAAGATTTAAATACAAAAAAACGATTTAAATGAAAAAATCATGTTAATTTTGCGCTGGCCCTCCTTTTACGAAATTCAAAATTCAAATTGGGTTGAGTTGAATCGGAGTTGCAAAACAGGTGACATATTTTTTGAGTTGTGGATTGGTGAACTTAGACCTATTATTTAACTAAAGGATTACATTTGGTTACTTTTGGACCAATAAATAATATTTTGGATTCAAAAAAGTTTAAATTAGGACTTACTCCGTGTTGGAAAAGAGTTAGTTAAGGACTTATTGAACACTTGTGTCTCAATTTCATTGATTTTCAAAAAAAAAATTATAATGTGTTGTGTTACTATACCACTTGTGTCTGGATTTCGGGAATTTTCAACTAATTAATAATATTTTGTCTTGAAAAAAGGGTTAGTTGTTGACTTATTCAAAACTTGTCTGAATTTAATAGTTTTCTGTAGTGAAAAAGGAGTAATTTAGGGACTGGTTCAAAACTGGTTGATTTGTAACTTATTTGCTGTATAACTACACACTGATCAAAAAAAAAATATTTTCTTAAATCTCTTACCTATTAATTTTTTTTTTCTCTTTGCTTAAAAATCTGTTTCATTATCCACAAAAATACTCATTATTTTTTTTCTCTGTACGAGTAGAAGCTTCAGTTCACTTTCTTCTTTCTTTTTCAATTCTTCTTTTTATTTTTGTTTGTGCTTGGTTATAAGTCTGGCATTTAAAATAATAATATTTGTTTGATATTTCTAAAGATGGCAAACCCACTTCAAATTCTTCACGACGTAAATGAAAATTCAGGTGTTCTTATTAATATATTGTTCAAAATCGCGGAGTGTATATTTGTCATTTAAATGCCCAAAGTTTAATGAATAAAATAGACGAGTTGGGTTTAATATTTGAAGGGAGTGAAGTGGACATCATTTGCATTTCCGAGACTTGGTTGAAACCCACTACGCGCTGATAGGGAGAAAACTGGGGGTGGTGGAGCAACCATATTATGTTAAAAATTCTATTAAAACAAATATCGTTATGCACTCAAAAACATCTCATAACATTGAGTCCCTTTTTATTGACATTTACAGTGGAGAGAATAAATGTACTATTGGTACAATTTATATGCCTCCCCATGTTGCTGATCATAGAACTTTAAGTGCAATAATCGAAGAGTTATGTAATTTATCGCCAAATCTAATTATTTGCGGTGACCTTAATTTAAACGTAATTAAACCTACGGGGGGTCCCTCGTTAAAAATACTTTAAATGCCTTGCGCTTATCGCTCGCCAACAATACCCAACCAACACAATTTTATGCTTAACAAAATACCTTCGCTTTTAGATCTGATCAGTGTAACCTCTGAACATTTTGAGAAAGTGTCAAAAAAGGTGTGCGAGAGGAAAAAGGTGTCCCTCAAAAATTTCAGTTAAAACGCAACATTTAATTGATTTTTTTATTATTAGGTGCATAGTTAAGTAAACATTAGAAATATTAAAAAAAAGCTAAATAAGTAATTATGACATTCAATGTTAAGTATTTGTTCTCTATACTTTTCTATGAGAATATTATCAGGAACCCATTCTTAAGTCCAATTCAGTGCATCTAAAGCATTTATAGCCGTCAGTTTATTTTTCATATAAGTTTAAACTTTTTAAATGTTTTTTACTTTCTCAGAGCTCAAGCGCTCCTGTAGGGCAAAATCAATACTTTCTTGCAATTTAACATAAATTTGAATAAAGAAATTCATTTAAATGTTTTTTTTTTAAGATTCTTTGAACCAGAACATTACTATTTTTGTAAGATTAAACATATCTCCAAGACTAGCTTCATTAGCTTATAACTCCAAAGCTTTGAACTATTCGACTACCTTCTAGGAAAAAGATATCAAATTTTCAAATTCAGAAACCAAATGAAAATAGTAAAATTAATTTCCCAAATTAATTATTTCTGGGGTATTAAAAAAGTATCACAACCGATCACATAATTATTTGATAATATTTTAGAATAATTGTTTAAGTGGTTTAAATTAAAAGGATGTCATGATCTTTAATTTGTCCATTTTACTTGCGAAATATGTAGTACAGGGCAAGTTTAGGATTCGTACAAAAAAAAATCGAGATGACAATTTTCCCTAACATTACGATGATAGAGAACGCGAAAAAAATGGGTCTCGCAATTCTGTCTGTCTGTCCGTCTGTCTGTACCTCGACCTGCAGCCTAAACGGCTGAAGCGATTTTCTTCAAACTTTGGACTTAAGGTTCTTATGTGATTCCCTAGAGGGGAATAGTTTTTTAGCTCAAAAACTAACGGTACTTAACCGACCTTTTGTAGAAAAATTTTGGTTGAAATCAGTGTAGTAGTTAACGAGAAATTTGAAAACCAAAAAATCGGTTGTATGACAGGTACCGTTATAAAAAAAAATTGTTTCTACCAAAATATTTAGTTTAGTAATTTAAGTACCTCGTAATTTATTTTTTGAAAACCGTTAGAGCCGTTTTTGAAATAAATCAAATTTTGTATATTGGCTGTATGACAGGTACCGTTAGTTTTTGAGCTAAAAAACTATTCCCCTGTAGGGAATCACATAAGAACCTTAAGTCCAAAATTTGAAGAAAATCGCTTCAGCCGTTTAGGCTGCAGGTCGGGGTACAGACAGACGGACAGACAGACAGAATTGCGAGACCCATTTTTTTCGCGTTCTCTATCATCGTAATGTTAGGGAAAATTATCATCTCGATTTTTTTTTTGTACGAATCCTAAACTTGCCCTGTACTACATATATCGCAAGTAAAATGGACAAATTAAAGATCATGACATCCTTTTAATTTAAACCACTTAAACAATTATTCTCAAATATTATCAAATAATTATGTGATCGGTTGTGATACTTTTTTAATACCCCAGAAATAATTAATTTGGGAAATTAATTTTACTATTTTCATTTGGTTTCTGAATTTGAAAATTTGATATCTTTTCCCGAGAAGGTAGTCGAATAGTTCAAAGCTTTGGAGTTATAAGCTAATGAAGCTAGTCTTGGAGATATGTTTAATCTTACAAAAATAGTAATGTTCTGGTTCAAAGGATCTTAAAAAAAACATTTAAATTAATTTCTTTATTCAAATTTATGTTAAATTGCAAGAAAGTATTGATTTTGCCTCACAGGAGCGCTTGAGCTCTGAGAAAGTAAAAACATTTAAAAAATTTAAACTTATATGAAAAATAAACTGACGGCTATAAATGCTTTAGATGCACTGAATTGGACTTAAGAATGGGTTCCTGATAATATTCTCATAGAAAAGTATAGAGAACAAATACTTAACATTGAATGTCATAATTACTTATTTAGCTTTTTTTTAATATTTCTAATGTTTACTTAACTATGCACCTAATAATAAAAAATTCAATTAAATATTGCGTTTTAACTGAAATTTTTGAGGGACACCTTTTTTCCTCTCGCACACCTTTTTTGACACTTTCTCAAAATGTTCAGAGGTAGCACTGATCAGATCTAAAAGCGAGGGTATTTTGTTAAGCATAAAGTGTGTTGGTTGGGTATTGTTGGCGAGCGATAAGCGCAAGGCATTTAAAGTATTTTTTAACGAGGGACCCCCCGTAGGGTTAATTACGTTTAAATTGAGGTCACCGCAAATAATTAGATTTGGCGATAAATTACATAACTCTTCGATTATTGCACTTAAAGTTCTATGATCAGCAACATGGGGAGGCATATAAATTGTACCAATAGTACATTTATTCTCTCCACTGTAAATGTCAATAAAAAGGAACTCAATGTTATGAGATGTTTTTGAGTGCATAACGATATTTGTTTTAATAGAATTTTGAACATAATATGGTTGCTCCACCACCCCCAGTTTTCTCCCTATCAGCGCGTAGTGGGTTTCAACCAAGTCTTGGAAATGCAAGTGATGTCCACTTCACTCCCTTCAAATATTAAACGCAACTCGTCTATTTTATTCATTAAACTTTGGGCATTTAAATAACAAATATACACTCCGCGATTTTGCACAATATATTAATAAGAACACCTGAATTTTCATTTACGTCGTGAAGAATTTGAAGTGGGTTTGCCATCTTTACTTATAACCAAGCACAAACAAAAATAAAAAGAAGAATTGAAAAAGAAAGAAGAAAGTGAACTGAAGCTTCTACTCGTACAGAGAAAAAAAATAATGAGTATTTTTGTGGATAATGAAACAGATTTTAAAGCAAAGAAAAACAAAAAATTAATAGGTAAGAGATTTAAGAAAATACTTTTTTTTGGATCACTGTGTAGTTATGCAGCAAACAAATTACAAATCAACCAGTTTTGAACCAGTCCCTAAATTACTCCTTTTTCACTACAGAAAACTATTAAATTCAGACAAGTTTTGAATAAGTCAACAACTAACCCTTTTTTCAAGACAAAATATTATTAATTAGTTGAAAATTCCCGAAATCCAGACACAAGTCGTATAGTAACACAACACAATAGAATTTTTTTTTTTTGAAAATCAATGAAATCGAGACACAAGTGTTCAATAAGTCCTTAACTAACTCTTTTCCAACACGGAGTAAGTCCTAATTTAAACTTTTTGAATCCAAAATATTATTTATTGGTCCAAAAGTAACCAAATGTAATCCTTTAGTTAAATAATAGGTCTAAGTTCACCAATCCACAACTCAAAAAATATGTCACCTGTTTTTCAACTCCGATTCAACTCAACCCAATTTGAATTTTGAATTTCGTAAAAGGAGGGCCAGCGCAAAATTAACATGATTTTTTCATTTAAATCGTTTTTTTGTATTTAAATCTTTAATTTTTAATATTTTTGCATGAATCCTTGAAACAATTGCATTTGAGTGATTCTGCACCTGAAACAAGTTTTAGATTTTGGATATCTCAAAAGGGGGGCGGGGAGCTTTTGCTTTGAAATTTCACATACTAAATATCAATTTTAAGAAACGAAAGCTTGGAACAACTTAGAAGAGCCCTGGAACAACCTGAAACAAGTTTTTGAATGTTGAATTTCATAAAAGGGGGGTCAGAAAAAAAGTTTAATTTTAGATCGTAAATATTTTTTTTGTTGCTTTAAATTAATTTTTTTTTTAAATAATATTATAGAGCAATGAGTTTTATATTGAAAAAAAACAAGAGAGGTCTGTGCAGCATTTTTTAAAATTATTTAAAAATAATTAAAATTAATTTTTTTTAGTTATATGGGATGGGACATTTTTAAAAGAGTACTAGAAAACCCTAACAAACTTGTTAGAATTTTTAAATTTAAGAGGGGAACTTAATTCAAGAGTTTTAATGTAATATCGTAAGAAATTTAGTTTTGGTTTAAGATTTTCTATTCCTTATGTTTTAAATGATACTGGCTGGCATTATTATATGGATTAATCAACATTGGGAAAAATTGTAGATTTCGCACGATTTTTAATTTTTGAACAGAATATGAGGGGGGGGGATGTGATAATTTTTTTTTTTAATTATGTTTTTTCATAAATTTTTGATTTGTGAATTGTAAAGATGTTCTAATAGTAAATAAAACTATTTTTCTTTTGTTGGATTCCGAAAAGGGGAGAGGGCAAAATAAGAATTTTATTTAATATCGCAAAAATCCTTTTTTTAGCTGTAAAATCTTTGATTATGGTAATTTTTACATGAAATCTTGGAACAAGTACATTTGGTTGTACATCTATTGAGATCCATTTTTGTATTTCGGGTTTTTGGAAGGGGGCCGTGGGGGTGTTTTTTGGAATTTTGATTAGTTATAAGATACTAAAAAGTCACAGGATTTTTAAAGCGTGTAGAAATTGCTAAATGAACCAAGTTTATTTTTTCAAATTTTGGAATTTTTAAAGGGTGAGCAGGGGGGAAATACAGTGACATATTTGTTTTTATGTGATAAGGCCTTCAATTATTTATATTTTTGGATGAAATTTTGGAGGCTTTTAGGCAAAATAAGTTTCGACTTGGAACAAGTTTTGTTTTTTGAAAAAATTTTTTGGAGGCTTTTAGGCAAAATAAGTTTCGACTTGGAACAAGTTTTGTTTTTGAAAAAGTTGTTTTTAAAGTTGCAAAAACTTAAAGATGTTTTTTTAAAGACCGTTTTTAGGCTGATATAGTGTATTCTTAGACACAAAATTCAGCACATGTATTGAATGTCAGATACTTGGAATCAAAGGTTTTTAGAAAAAGAAAACAATTTGGGGAGCCGTATTTTCCATTTTAAAAAAAAAAGTTTCGAAGGCCATATTTTTAAAAATACACACTTTTTAACTATAGTTTCTTAGAACAATTGTCAGAACACTTTTCGAAACCTGAAAAAAAATATAAAAAATGGGAATTTCATAAATAGGTGGGCTAGAATTTTTTTGAATTTGCCCATAATTTTTGAAATTGTGAACGTAGAGATCCAAAAACTTGGAACAATGTTCAGAACAACTTTTAAAATCTGGAACAATTTTTTAAAAAACGGTTTTTTGCGTCTAAGACCCCCATTTTTAATATTTTTCAAAAAAAAACTTGGAAACAACTCGGGAACAACCTGGAACAACTTTCAAAAATTTCAAATTCGAAAAAATGGGGCTAACTTCACACACTCGTCTCGACCTCGAAAAGTATCAAATTAAAAACACCAAAATGTTGGGCAAGGAGTTTTCCAGGGGCGATGTCCGTTACTTTTTCAAATTTGCATCCCGTTATATTTTTTTTGATTAGTTTTTTTTTAACATTTTAAAATTATCTTTTTTTTTAAACGTGCAGACAGACCAAACTAGCGGTTTAAAAAAAAATACAAAAATGGCAATGTGTAGAACAGACCGTTTTCTAGAGGCGATGTTCCTTGGTTTATTTTTTTTATTTTATTAAGCGCTTTTAACAACGAAACATAAAAATAGAATAAAAAACTTCAAGCCCTTATAACTTTGGATCAACGAATGCTACGTAAAAAAAAGTACTCAGAAAAATTTAGTTTTCCAAGCTCTAGAGGCGATGTTTTTTATTTTGTTTTATTCTTGTTCTTAAGCTATTATTTATTCCTAGCCATAGCAACTAATTAGGTATAACAATAATAAATAATAAAACGACAAAATAACAAAAAGGCCAGTTGGGAGTTTTTTTTTTGTTGCTTTCGACTTTCTTAATAATAAACAGATTAAGATAAGTATGAAAATGATTATGAAATTAAAAGTCTCATTATGAAATAATTGGTCTCAGGCTATCAAGTATTCAGAGAAAATGGTTGTATTTTACAACATTTTTTATAATTTTAAAAATCGTTGTGTTCCTTTTTAATCGGAGTTGGGACATTATTGTCCTTCAAGTGAGATTTCGACTTTGCGTGGTAAAGTAGTTGCGTATAATATTTATGATGATCTTAAATTTTTGAAATAAAGCTGACGCATCTTGAAGACAAAATGTTATTTTTTCATAATTATGCAATTTAAATTTTGGCAATAAATGGTTCCGTGGATGATATTTTTTCGCATCCATTTTGACAATTTTCCATTTTTCTTAAAAATTCGGCCGGAGACCTCCTAATGTATTCATAAACATATTTTGTGCTAGACCTTTGATGCTTTGAGGTTTCAAACGCAAAACTATTCAACGCATTCACAAGTGTGTCCCATCAAGCAAAATCACGGACCCGAATTTCTCGGTTCACTTGGGAATCACTTTGGAATCAAAAAAAAAATGGCGTGGCTTACAGAAATTAAAGATAATAATAAAGTCATTTTGTTTTGATTTCCACCACTTTTTTTTTAGTTCAGGTGGCGTGGCGAAAATGATTGCTTTCTTCTCTTTTTTTTTCTTGTGAAAACTTTAGTAAAGGATGATGGGCAAATTGGTCGTTGATCCAACAGAATTAAAAAATATCTGAAATGAAAGGCCTTATCCAGTACTTTATTTCATTATATTGTGGCAAGAGCAAAAACCACCAGAGAACAGAGATATACCCACTTGAATATGAAGATATACCCACTTGAATATGAGTATTGCAAACACCATATTTCAGTTTTGTTCGAAATAATTGTCCATAACTTTTTATATAAAGAACGTAGGAAAACGGCATTAGTTTTAAATAAACGGTAGTTTTCTCATCTTTCAAATAATAGCAAAGTTATTATGCTTCATTTTATACACTTTGAAATATTAAGTTTTAAAGTCTTGAATAAAAACTTTTTTAGCACTGGCTTTACACACCAATATCTTAAAAAAATCGGGGGTGACGTTTAATTTTTTTTTAACACCATAGATAAGCTATTTTTACGACCTTTAATTTAATACACCAGAAAGTGTCCTTTCCTCAATAATTACCAGATTATAATCAAAAATTGCTTCAAAAAACATCTTATTCTGATTATAGACCAGGAAAAGCAGATTCAATGTTAAAATCAAAGGAATGATACAGTTTTAGGACTGATATCCACGCATAATTTCATTCTACATTTTAATCTACCTAATTAATTTAAATTAATTAAACATAAATACACTCTAGTTCGGTCGATTAAGTCATTATTTATTTAAATACTAAAAAAACACATCTACCGAACAGGAGTGTATGGTTTAAGTTTTTGTTTTTGATGACCATAAATATTTCTGCTGCCATATAAGATTTGTTTGCACTAAATGCCTCAATTAACTAACGGTATCGAAGAACATATAACGCATCGGGCAAACAACAAGTTATATTATTAAATAGTGGTGCCCGCTCGGCAGCGGACATTGGTGGTGGAGGCACTTGGTGCATACCAAATTTGGTCACAGCGATATTATTTATTCTCATCAAACATTAAAATTTAAACCATACACTCCGGTCCGGTAGACGTTTCTTTTTAGATTTTAAAATAAATAATGACTTAATCGGCCGAACCAAAGTGTATTTGTATTTAATTAATTAAAATAAATTAAAATATAGAGTGAAATTATACGTCGATACTAGTCCTTAGACTGTATAATTTTTTTGTTTTTAACTTAGAATCTACTTTTCCCGGTCTATAAGCATTATAAGGTGTCTCTTGAACAATTTTTTTTTGTTTGTAAGCAGGTTTTTATTGAGCAAAGGACACTTTATTATATATTTAACAAGCGGAAACACCCGGCGTTGCCCGGGTCCCTTTTGATAAAGGATAGTTTGTTAACAAATCTTGAAAAAAAAATTTCCCGTGGAAAATAGTTTTCCTTGAAAATATTTCTGCTGTCGTGAATATCTCTGAAATAAATTCGATGAATTGACCGCCCGATTCCCCAGGAAAACTTATTCCCGACATCAATCAATTTTCAACATCATTCATGTTCTCAATTTTCAAAGGATAGAAATATTGTGCAAGTGTTAATTATTATAAATATAAACGGTTATTCACGTACTTCAAAGTATCTATGCTAAAGACACTTCTTGTAAGAAAATATTTGAAAAATTTGTATGGTTTGCTATCTCGCCCCCAACTATCAACTGTCAAAGCAAAAGGTGTGATTTTTCGGATTTTTGACATTTCACCATCATCACTGTCAACTGTCAAGTGCAATTTTTTTGATTTACACTGGACTTAGAATGCAAGATCCACCTCCTAAATCGATTGGCGCTCTCAGATCTTGACATTTCGACTCCTTTCAAATTGAAAAGTGAAATTTCTTATTTTCTGTTGGTGCTAAAGTGCTGGCCGAGACATTAGGTAATAAAACCCTCCTTAATCGATTGGTGCCCTTAGATTTTGACATTTCGACACACGACCTGCAACGCAGAGAAGAGAGGAGCTGTAATACGGCAGTTTTTGCTCTTATAGCATTGCTGTTACCATTTTTGTTATACATTTGAATGATTTACTCAATTTTAACACAAAAATTAGATTACAAGTTTCTACCGTAGTCTATATCATTTGTTAGTATCATTTGTTATGAACTATCAGGCATTACTAAAGTTTGAAGCCTCTAAATTTGGCTAAATGGAGCTTTATTGTGATTTATCTCATTAAATTGCCCCTACTTTTTTTCCTTTAGACTTACAAATATAAAATTTCTAACATATTTGTAGAAGAATGTAACACCTATAATTGTGTGTTATTAGTTTTTAAAAATTTATAAATTTTTTATTAACTTTTAACAATTTTCTAAGTAACTACACTCAAAGGGTATGAATTTTTCGCATTATGGCAAATTCTTTCTCTTTTAACAATTTATTTTGTCATGAAAGTGAATTATTTTTTATTTTTATAATTTTGTATGTCTTACAACCTTTCATTGGATATTTATAAATATAAATATTTATAAATATATTTATAAATATCAAAAAAGTATTGCCCAAGTTATGGGTATTTACAGGTATCTTAAGTATATTTTTCCAAAAAGAAACAATTTTATCGACCAATAGACTGGATTTTTGCAAAATTTTTCTTTCAATTATGTTTAAAAATCCATATTAAAGCCTACGGTTATCGTAGGAATATGTTTTATATACCAAAATAATTGTTGATTGGTATAAATTATTATAAAATTTAAATTTCGATAATCGGTTACATACAAAATTATAATATTCACTATTTAATCAAAATAATGCAAATTTATCTGTTCAACCGTATAAGTTTTTAAATTTATATTGTTGTCTATTAATATTTTGTATGTATTTAAATAGCGAGATAATGACCTTTCCATAGACATCTAAATTTTGAAATTCGGATAAGTACTTTTTGATTTATAGCCAATTGTATGCAAAAAATTTTATGTAAAAAATATTTCTTATGTAAAATTTTAATATTTGAAATTATTTTGTGAAGCTTGTGAGCAACGCACAATTATGTTTAATATATCAACATTTTTATTAGTCTTTCAAGATTTATAATTTTTAAATTTGAAAATATTTTATGGGCGTGGTGAAATTATAAAAATAAAATTCGTTGAAAAGGCATGATTTTTTGGCAAATAAATCAATAAAACTAATTTTAGAGTGGTTCTTGTAAAATAATCAGTAAACATTTATTAGCAATATTTTAGAAGAGGATTAGAGCAATTGGTGTGTTAGTTTTGTTTTTCAAAATTTATCAATTTTTTATTAACTTTTGCATTTAAAGTACCAAAAATTGAATTGATTTTTCACTAAATCACATTTTTAGTATGAATTTTTTTAAGATTTTGCAAAAATTTTAACACAGGAATTTATATTATAAATTTTTACCTCAAATTCATGTATCATTTGTTATGAACTATTAAGTATAACTCAAGTTTTAAACCTCTTAATTTGGCTAAATGGAGCTTTTTTGTGATTTATTTTATTAAATTGCCCCTACTTTTTTCCCGTTAGATTTACAAATACAAAATTATAACATATTTGTAAAAGAAAGCTACACCTATAAATGTGCATCCTTTGTTTTTTTTTTCAAATTTATAAATTTTTGATTAACTTTTGAATTTAAATTACGAAAAAATAAGTTGATTTTTCATTAAAACTCATTTTTAGCACACATTTTTTTTAATATTTTGCAATAATTTTTACACACAAATTTAAGTTATAAATTTCTATTTAAATTTCATGTATAATTTATTATGAACTAATAAAGTTATGAACTGTCTAAAGTTGTCTAAATGTATTTTTTTTTTTGATTTATTTATTAAATTACCCGTACTTTTTTCCCGTTAGATTTAGAAATACAAAATTATTGACATATTTATAGAAGAAGGTTACACCTACAAACGTACATCATTAGCTTTTTGAAATAAAAAAAAATTTCATCAAGTTTTGAATTTAATATGTATGTAATATAAATTGGACGGGTCATTTACACACTCTTTTAGTATGAAATTGTTCACCCCCCTCATTAATTTTTATACACACATTTAGCCATATCTCATAGCTAAATTCTGAGATCAAAACTTTAATAATCGTCTGAGTAGAAATGAAGTTATGATTTTGTATATTGAAAGAACTCCAATTAGAAATTCAATTGAGATAACGGTGCTCTCCACTGGTAGACGATTGTTGACAATGAACAAAGCGGAGCATTTCTATGGATTTTATTCGATTTTTTACGAATTTTAAAAAATCAATTGTGACGCTAATATAGGAGGTAGATTAAAAAGTGAGGTATCAAATTAGTGGCTATACTATTGAGATTAAATATAAGAAAAAATTAAATCAATCCCTGCACACACCCACATGTTATTAAGTAATATGTGTGAACAATATTATATTGTGAATTTCTCAGCTCAACGGTACAATAGGAATATAATTTTTTTTAGACAAGTTCCTAGGACATATAGCTATAATTTATTAGTACATTGCAAACCTCTACGACTGTTAATTAAAAAGATATTAATAAAAAAAAACAACAAACCAAATTTCATATAGGCAATATTTTTTTATTATTGTTAAAGATTTCTAAAAAAATTTAAGTTTATTTTTTTTTCTTAGAAGCTATCTATCAGATAGGACGGGGATAGACATTGTTGATGCCATAAAAAAAAGTTAGTATTTTGATTGTTTTGTTATTAGTTTGGACACCCGTACAGCCAAACTGACAAGAAAACAAAAAAAGACTTTTATATATTAGTTAAGATTATAGGTTTTAAAAATATCTTTTTGGTGCTGCTAAAAAAAGTATACGTCACTACTGAAGTTTTTAAGATATTGGTGTGTAAAGCCAGTGCTAAAAAAGTTTTTATTCATGACTTTAAAACTTAATATCTCAGTGTGTAAAATGTAGCTTACTAACTTTACTAATATTTGAAAGATGAGACAACTACCTTTGACACTAAAACCATTTTCCTACGTCTTTTATATGAAAAGTTACGAACAGTTATTTCGAAAAAACCTGAAATATGGTGTTTGCAATGGCCAGTTTCAAGCTCAAATATCTCGAGATTCCCACGTAAGATTTTGAAAATATTGCACTTTTGTAAGAAGCTCAACATCTCCTCTCATTTGATAAAATTTCATTAGTGTTGGTCTAACGACCAGATTTCATACAAATTTGCCCATCATCCTTTCGAATCAAGAATACAAGTTTACTGTTTAATATGTGTATATGTATAATTGTGGAAATATGAGGCTGATCCATTACTTTGTGCACAGAAAACCACAAACTGTCATGTTTTGTAGAGCAACGTTGAAATATTCTCAATATCAAAACTGTGCAAAAGTACGGTAACGCGAATTCAGCCAAATTCCGTATTAACTTATGTGCCAGACAAGTACGGCACGATGATTAGGTTTCATTCTTTTACTCTAAAAATTACATTACACTCTGCTATGATTTTCTGCCCGAAGAAATTTCTCGGACAGAAAATCACAGGTAGGGGAAATTATTTACTCTCTCGTGAGCGTTTTCTTTTGTCAAAAACTGCCAAATTTTTGAGTACGGGAACGGCTTTGGACTGGAAATCACACAATTGCACAGAAAATCACAGAAATTTAAAGTAAAGGAAAGGTGTGTTTATTAGTCAAAACAGTGTTAAGAAAACTTTTTGTGAATGATAAATAAAAACTCTTGAAATGAAAAAAATATTATGTTTTTTTATTTTTGTCGATTAGAAGGGGAAGTTTCTTTTTAATACATTTGGGTATGCCTCGATTCATTAATTTTTTTTGGAACCGTTTTGGACCTCATTTGGTTTCGGTCTCTCTTTCACAATACACTCACATAATGGCTCCGTGGTGATTCTAATTTCCATACTAATTTGATCCGATTTGAAATCGTTTTGGATCCGTTTTTGGGTCTGTTTATGAATTATTTTCGGATCCAAAACGGACTCGCTTGATTGAAGGGGTACCAGTGATAAATGTCAAAGGTTCACTTTTTCTACGGGCGAATTTTCACCTCACGAGGAAGTGTGTAGTAGGCTTAAAATCTTTGGTACTCGGGTTGTTTTATGGGTATCAAGAACTTCAATATGTATCAAACTTCAAAATATGTTTCTGCTTTAAATTATCTAAATTCTTGTGTCTCGTGAAAAGATTACAAAATTTGACATAGGAGCTTAGTCAAGTAGAACTTGTCTTTTTCAATAATAGCAAATGGTGCTTAACCGTTTTAAAGTCTACTTTATTACTCACCGAAAAGCACAGCAACAGTTGAATAATAAAGCAAATTGCCAAATTTTTAAGACGCTGGAATAAAATCCATATTCTTTCATTTTACACTGCTTGAACTAAAAATATTTGCCATTATTCTTTAAGTAGTAAATACTAAATTCTCTTTATTAAAATCAAAAATTCAAATTATTTAATATGTTGTTTTGAAACGTATTAAGGTACATATATATCTTTCACAAATTGTATTTGATTTTAATACGAGTCCCGATTTATTTATGTTAATATAAAGACTTGCAGACTTTCGATAAGTAATATTTTGTATTGTACGCAACGCATAATATTAAAAATTTGTAACTACCCTCCTAAGTTCCATTTTCAATAAAGTGTGTAAAGTAAGGTAAACTTTACCTTATAAAATATATGAAATGAATAACTTAAACAATATTATTGGATTGAAACGGAATTTGGTATCCGTAAATAGACAACAAATAATGTGGAACTAAGGTGAAGGCTGAGGAGCCGGTTATATCTACCAGTAAAACGCATCGGTAAACATTTTCCTTTGGATAAAGTAATGTGATACAAAATTATCTGAAATAACGTTTTTTAAAAAATAATTTTCGTAAATAAAATTAATAGAATAGAATACAAAACAAAAGAATAGAATACTATTCTTCTACAATTATATTTATATTATTCTTCTCCAATATAGTGTAATCTAAGGCTATAGCTCTGTAAGGCCTAGTTCACACGAGATTACATCGCACGTTTTTTAGCTGTAAACACCCGAACAAATAAACAGTGGCGCATACATTTACATAGAACTGTTCACACTATGATTTTTCAGCAAAAAACATGTGTTACAGGTTTGGATGTGTACAGCTTAAAAACGTGCGGTGTAATCTCGTGTGAACTAGGCCTAAGAGTTAATAACCCAGCTCTATGAATTTTATTTAATAATTTAGATTTATAACTGATGTTCTTGAACTGTTTAAGCTCTAAGAACTTATAACTTCTCAAGATTAAAAAATATGCTTTTTTTATACAGTTCATTCGATCCATAAACGAACACAATTTTAGGAAACGGTCTTGTAAACTGCTTCCACAAACAACTTTATCTACAGATCCATAGAAAAATAAAAGGAATTACAAAATTTTTCCAACTTCATAACCATGTCTCTTTAAGAAAAGGAAAGAGAATTTATTTTATGTTATATAAAATCTTAAACATCTAATAATTGATTAAAACAAAAAACTTATATAAAACAGATTCCAATAAGAATTATAATGATTTTTGCCAAAAACCTCATTCATGTTTACACTGACACTACGTCAATAGCAACGCGAGCTTGCACATGAAATTTAAAGCCATTGTGCCAGTGGTTATGCGTTCGAGAAAACAAAACCAATGTTCCGAGCCGCCTCGTACCAATTTAACATTGGTATACCCGGTTTCGTTCTTATCCCTCCTGTTCCACTGCAAATGTTCCATGAGCACATTCTTTTCACTTCAAGTCATCGACCCAAAAAGTATTCGCTGCCATCGGTGTGTGCTATAACTAAAAATAAAGTAATTAAGAAAGAAAATTAAAGCAAAACCAAATAAGAAGAAAATTAAAACCCAAAACAGAATAAAAAGAGGGAATTAAGAAACATAAAAGGATTAATCATCCCCTCAAACCAAAAATAAAAAAAGTCGGTACTTTATCGAATATGTGTATGTTGCTCATGAATTATCTATTTTAATAATATAAAATGTACTATAATATATCTTATATAAGGTATTTTAAGTTTATTTTCTTTGCTTATGAATCTACATTTGATCTCATTTTAGTTAAAAAAGAATATTAATAATAATTAACGTTTTTGCCTTTTGAATTACTATATTCTTTAAATTTGTTCAGGATAAAATAACCTAAATCTAACTTGCATTAAATTCATTCAGTCAACCATTTTAAATTCATTCAAATATCATTTATAATTTTTGTTAATACTGGCCAAACATTACAAATTAAATTACACACTATGAATTCTTCTTTATATTTAACTTAAATTAGAACTGTTATAGTTTTTTTTTTTTTTGCCTACTTAAATATAATGTAAATAGTTGTGTGCTGTTGCAAGCACAGTAAATTTATTTTCGTTTTCTTTTTTGTGCCTACATTCGCTGCACCTGCAAGCACAAATTATTTGGCAAGCATTGTTCCTTTTGAAGCGAACCACCAAGCAGAGCAGTCCTTTCCTGGAATTGGTAACATATCTAGTCGAATAAAATAAATTCTTTTGCATCATTGGTATATAGCATTTTTTTCTATTGGATTCGCTGTGAATCAATTTTGATAAATCAAATACAGCCCGCTATTCCTAAACAAAATTTTATTTATATACTATGAAACTACATTTTGAATTGAAATTAATATCGATCTTTGCATTTAAAATTTCATAAATGTAAATTGCATTCATACCTAATTTTCTAATCTAATCTGTTTTTGCATGCGAGGATGCAAGGTGGCCGGAATGTCTAAACGAGAAAACGCCTACATGTGTGAACGCCCCAGCGCACCACCTTGCTCACCTGTGTGACGATGGCCTTATGCCCGCTCTCTTTGAATTTACTTCGAGTTTAATTTTTAAAGGTTAGTACACTGTTTTTTTTCACGTAGACTACCGGCCATCTTTTCTTTCATATGCCTTGTATTCATTCTAATTTTTGTACCCTGACAGTAATAGTCCGTGGTGACAGATTTTGGTGACCAATAGAACCAAACCTTATCTTTTGGTAGATGGTTAATTTGACGTTATGATGAGGCATATATGATGAGTTGTGGCTACAACAGCCTCCCAAACATGTAAAAAAAAAGGTTAGGTTGCGACTCCACCAAATTATATGATAGGTAACACCTTATATTCTGCAAAAACAAAAGTCAGCTGGGTGTATGCGGATGAAAAAATCGTCAGCTGACGAAGTGAATTATGCACGCATAAAACCACGGTTAGAAGACAAACTCACAATTCACTACGTCAGCTGACGGTATTTCCACACACATACAGCCAGCTGACTTAGTTTTAGCATAATATAAGGTGTTAAGGTTATCATATAACCAAATTTCAGCTTCGGTGGTATTATCTTTCTAATGTTATTCGGCTAAACATGCATTATATGCCTGCAGTTTAAATCGTTATCTAGACTTTGTGTATCACGCATTTTATTTATTGAGCGGAATTGCTCGGATTTAAACCTTTATTTTATTGACTGCACTCGAAGGGTTTTATAGGTTAGGTTAGGTTATAGTGACTGCCAGCAAAGAAGCCGACACACTAAGACCATCGATTGTGATACCACATGAATCTAAGATTTTCTCCTCACTCGCTAAAACCAATGGGAGCTTTTTACAAAGCGCATGAGACTGTTAATGTCCGAGCTTGCTAGATCTGTTGGATCATCGAAGAAGAAATCCCCAAAATGGAGTTTACGTCTTTGAGATAGGGCGGGACATGTACAGAGAAGATGAGAAATAAATTCTTCATCCATACAGCTTCTGCAAAAATCATTGGCGAATACTCCAAGCCGCGTTGCGTGATTGCCTATAAGGCAGTGTCCAGGAATGACACCAATTATGGAGCTGATCTGTAATCTGCTAAAAAATAACAAACACTTAGAGCGCCTCGTGTCCAACACTGGCCAGATCTTTTTAGTTTCCAAGCAAGTGGTGATGTTATTCCACCTAAGGCTTGTTCTCCTTATAGCATCTTGCTTCAGCAAAAATTTGCAAGTAGCGATAAGTATACCGCTATCTACCTTGTCTGGTAGAATAGGTAGTGTTGTTCCACTTTTGACGAGTTTGTCAGCTTTGCAATTTCCCAGAATGTCCCTATGGCCTGGCACCCAACAAAGGTGAATATTGAACTGTTGTGCCATCTCTGTAAGAGATGAGCGTTTGTAGAGACAGAGTCCAGAGATTTCAAAGCAGCTTGGCTATCTGAGAAGATACGGATATCCGAGGTCGCTACCACGTTTTCTTTGAGCCACGATAAAACTTCCATTATCGCCAAAAGTTCCGCCTGGGACACCCTTCAATGGTCAGTCTAAGTCCACGAGTGCTGCTAAAATCCACCCTAAATCTACAACCCATTTAAAATATTCCTAACTTACTAAAACGCAAGTCAGACAATTACCTAAGAAGAACGTTTAATCTAGATCCCAATTTGAGCTTTTCAATAACAATTTGCCACAACTGTTATACCTAAGCGACAATCTGAAATTGAACCGCCTCTAGTTAACTAGATAAAACAAACAACTATCTATCTGACGTCATAAATAATTTGTTCAATGCAAGCACTGCGCGGGAGCAATGCCATGCACATCAAACAGTGCTTTCAATGGTCAAACTAATTTGACTGCGAGAGGTGATGGGGGAAGGAAATTGGAAGGAATACCACTCGCTGCTGCTGTTAGTTACTGAATTTCTCATTTCCCAAAACAAAAGCTCATTGCTTCCAGTTCTGGAAGAGATGAAGGTTGAGCCTGATTCAAAAGAAAAGATTTTAAGCCAGTGGAGCAATCTTTGTTTCATAAAATGGAAAAACATAAAAGAGACAGTGCCTTTCTGGTGCGAAGTTTATTCTTATAAGGATGCCAGTGGAGAAAGTCGATTTAAAGAGTTGGCGAAGTTTTCTATATCAATATTGGTTTTGCTAATTTCCAATGCAGAAGTAGAAAGAATTTTTAGTCAATAAAATTTGATCAAAACCAAACAAAGAAATAGAATCCAGCTGTTGTTAACCAATATTCTCTTTTGATGATAAAACATCATTTGCGCAATAAAAACTGTTGCAATAACCATGGAATTCCTGCAGAAGAAAAAAAAAAAGTTGAAACATATGATATATACAAAAATATAGATATAACCAATGAAATTAAATGTTATAGCTCAGATTTTGAAGATGTTTAGCTTTATGGACCTTAACTTAAGTACCTATGTACCTATTTTAATGTAAATAATTTATGAAATATTATTTGTTTTAATTAACTCGTTGAATTGAAGTTGAAATTCTTTATGTTTTGTTTATAATTAATAGAATGTATTTATGTTATCATTACTATTTCGTATTTTGATATTTGACTTTTTTTTGACTAGAAACAAAATGTTTAAATATTTGACTTTTTTTTGACTTGATTGGGAAAAGACAAATAAAGTCAACAAGTCAGATTTGACTTTATTTGGAATTTCGACTTGGCAAAACTGTGTATACCCAGTGAGTAATGCGGGGTTGCAGACTCCATTTATTCTCAATGGTTTTTTAGCAGGAGAAAAGGGCTACAGTGGCCTTATTGACTCTTTCTTGCATATTAGGTTTCCAGCTTAACTTTTTATCTAAAATAAGACCCAGATATTTTGCTTCGTCAGAGAATATTAATGGAATACCTTTAATAGTGGGAGGATCTATATCAGGAATTTTATATTTCCTAGAAAAGAGGACAAGTTCGGTTTTGTGAGGGTTGAAGCCCAAACCGCATCGCTCTGCCCAGTTTATAAGCTTGTTTAAAGCATTCTGCAAGAGTTCCTTCAAGACAAAAGGATACTTACCTGATACGGCAATAGCAATATCGTACGCATAGGCAATCACTCTGTAACTCTCCGCTTCCAGGGAAGTTAGAAGTTCGTTCCAAAGGAGGGGGGACAAGACACCTCCTTGCGGGGTGCCTATACTGAACATTTACCACCTTTAGCTATGAACACAACTTTTACTTCTCTCCATAAAAGTGGAATATGGACCAGATTTAGGCAGCCATTGAATATGACTTCCAGAATCGGCATGATAACATCTGCATTCTTTTGGAGTTCAGCTGGTATGATGCCATCTGGTCCTGAAGAATTATATGGTTTGAAACTGTTGAGTGCCCATTGTAATTTTTCCCTTGTTATCAAATCTTTTGGAAAAGTTATATTACCGTTAATCCTATGCAGGATTGTGGTATTTTCTACTTGTGAGCTACCTGGAAAGTGAGAATCTAGTAGCAGGTTAAGCGATTCTTCATATGAGTTGGTCCAGGAGCCACCTGCAAATTTTAGACAGCTTGGCATCACTGGATTTGTTGAGAGGATTTTTCTCAATCTTGAAGCTTCGGAGGTTTCTTCTATATTACCACAGAAATTTCTCCAAGAAGATCGTTTAATCTTCCTCAATTCTTTTTTGTATGTCTTTAGGGATTCTCTATATGAGTCCCAATCAGACAATTCTCTAGTAAATTTAGCTCGATTAAAAAGTTTTCTAGAGTTTTTCCTGAGCGGATCTATCCCGTGGTTCCACCAGTGTGGCTTCCTTTTACCCCTAATATGGATACGGGGGCAGGAGAGAGACAGTGATTTGTTAAGGGCGGATGTTAGATCTTTGACTTTGTTGTCGAGATCGTTAATGTTGGATGGAACATTTAATAGTTCAGGTTTAACTAGTCGTTTAAGTGTTTCTTTATATTTGGACCAGTCGGTTTTACGAAATGGAGGTTCATCATTCAAACTGAACTGAATGTATCTATGATCTGAGAAAGAGTAACCTTAAGATAACTTCCAGTTCAGTATTAATTGATAGATGTTGTCCGAGACAAGAGTTATATCTAATACTTCCTGTCGGTTTCTGGTAACGAATGTAGGTTCATTGCCGACGTTACTTACAATAAGGTTAGTACTTAGAATAATTCGAAAAAGGACTCACCTCTATCGTTGATATCGGTACTCCCCCATACTGTATGGTGTGCGTTTACGTCACTACCAATAATGAGGCTGATCTTCTGCCTTTCAGCATCAGCGGTTAGTTTCTCCAGTGTATTGCCTGGGAGCTGGCCATGGTGGTCATGGCCGAGATATGCCGACACCAGCCAAAAAGTACCTTTGGATGTTTCCAGCCCGTCAGCCGTAATATCACGATCGCTGTAATTAGATAGTAAAAATACATTAATGCCACGTTTTACTTACATGCCAGATCTAGGTTCACCTTTGTCTGTCATATACATTACGTGGTACCCAGGAGCCCTGAGTCCCCGAACAATGGATTTGACAACCCAGGGTTCTTGGATCAGGACGATATCTTCTCCGTTGCTGGACAGACGAAGAAAAAGGGAGGCCGAAGCCTTGATGGAGTGTTGGAGGTTAATCTGAACTAACTGCAGCATTTTGGCTACAATCAGGCAGATCAGCCTCCACCACCGGAGTTTCTGTATCTTCCGGATCAGAAGATGAAGTTAGAAGGTCATCCTCATCCGGAAGAATCATCAGATAAACCGTCGACGTGGGGAGATGATTCAAGGGCAGCCGAAGTAGTCCCGGAAGTATCGACTTCCAAAGATGGAAAGGTTATCAATGCCCCGGGATCCTGGAGCACAACTTCGTCATCGTGGGGGTGTGGAGGTGCGCTAGCAGCGTCAGCCTCATCTTTTTTATATAACTTAAGGGTAATGGTCTCAAACCCATACCTAATCACCCCTTTGGTCTGCGCCAGAGGAGCAAGGGACTCCTTATTGATTACAATAATTGCACTTCTATAAAGACTCCTTTGCTCCTCTAGTTTCGCGACTTTCCAGTTGTGAGTAGGAAGGGATGGATTAGAAAGCTGGATCATCTGGAGTATTTCATCCATATAAGAGGGTTCAGCCGGGATCCAAGTGCGTGCTCTTGGTCCTTAGCAACAACCTCAATCTTCGCACCGGGTCAGACTTCGCCTAACTTGCCAATAGCCAGCTTATATAGATCGCACGATCTCTGATCCTCACAAACGATAAATTTGACATGGCCTTGATGCCAGCCACTATCGCTAGTGATAGGAGGAGGTCCTGGGTTTTCCCTCATTCAACTTAAAAAGCTAGCCGAGAGCTTCAGTTTGACCACCTGCCAACGACCAGGTGAAATCGTGCCATCCATATCGCTCCTATCGATGACCGCAACCACTATTTTACCTTGCAGCACATCGCTGAAGGATTTGCCTCCACTATGGGGATAAAGGGGTGTAGGGGGAGTGCTGATGTTGAGCACTTTACTACTTTGGTTCTGGAGTAACACCCTTCACAGACCTTTGTCGCTTTGACGTGGAGACACAGCTGGCCTCCAAGTTGTGTTTTACTGTAAAGCTTCTAGCCCACTTAACCTTTGCTTCGTGCTGAGAGTTTCCTCCGCCTTGGGTGCATTGCCAAAGATCTTCAGAATCCTCTCAGCATTCCGCTTATCCCTATACAAAGTCCCAGAAGGTGAAGCTATTCGCCTGCCCCCACTGGGATCCTTTTTCAAAGGTTTACTCTCATTAGTGGTGGAAGGGCTATGTTTCACAATCCTACCACCACCGAAAACCGACTTCGACGTTTGGGGAGGATTTCTCCCACGGCGGGTGCGGGGCCGTGCTTCGCGATCCCACCACCGCTGAACTTTGGTTTCGAAGTTGAGAGAGGTTTACTCTCTGTAGTGGTAGAGGGGCCATGCTTCACGATCTCTCCACCACTGAATTTATATATTTCTATCCTTCTCTCGCTGTTCTTACTTTCAGCGGCTTAGCCATGAGTTGAAATGGGCACGCCACTTACAGGAAAGACAGGAGGAACGGCCGACGACTTTTCAGTTGCACTACCGTTCGATCTTAAAGAAGAACCGGGCTTACTAACAATAATAACAGAAAAAGAATTCATTTGATTCCCACGAGTATAGGAGAAAGGGTGGTCCATCTGCACAGAGATCCGTATATGCAGACAAGGCTAGTTAATCCGGAGGTCGCCAGGTATCCGGATACTCCGTTAACGACTGAGCTAGTATTTTAAACTGGGCCCCCAGCCAGGCTGATAATCGGCACGGTACGTATAACACCTTGATCCGGCCCAAAGAATAAGGAATTGGGTTATTTGGGTAAGGAAGGATGAAATGAAGGGGAAGAGTTGGGAAACAAAGAAGGGAGCGGTAGGGGAAAGGAAAGCGTCCTTTAGTTTCGGGACTCATCTAGCTTCTACAACTCGACAAGTTCGACGCTCATGTAGAAGTCGGGATTAATAGTAAACATACAAATTAAATGAACACAAAAACAAAAAACCCATTTTATTCATTGAAATTTGAAAAAATTGCGTAGGCAAGATAAAATGCTAAAGCTAAAAATCAAATAGCTTAAGGTTGACCAGATTTCTTCATTTTATTTTATCACGCAAATAAAGGCTGATATTTGTTCTAAAAATTAAATGACAAACTAATTCTCTCCGGCAATTATTACTCTAGAAATTACTAACTATTGATATGTATCATCGTCAAAACAGTGTTTTTTGAATTCCTATCTTGCAAAACAAATTTTATCGTTGAGCTCAGAGTTTGATAGTTACGTATACATTGTTAGAAAAAAACTTTGAGCTTTATACTTTAGTAGCTCTGCGAATTTTAAGCGGATTTAAAGTAAATCACCCCAAAAACATAAATGTTAAAAAAGTAGCCAATTTGTTCTTGATAAAAAACATTTGCGTAACAAGTCAGCCGTAAAAAGTAGTGAGATCTAAAAGCACGCCAAGTTCTAAGTTTATTTATGTTAAATATCAAATATTTATTTTAGGTAGAGTAATATGGAAAAACCTCAAAATTATCAGAAAAATCTATGATCACTGAACACTGACTTAAATTGAGTTGGTTTACACAGTTAAACAATTTTTCTTTTCAAAATTGAAACACAAAAGAAAACTTGCCAAGTAAACCAACTCAATTTAAGTCAATAATCATTATATAACAGATTTATCTAAACCTTAAAACTAAGTCTGCAAATTTATTGGAAACGAAATAAACAAACAAAAGCCGAATCTAAACAAGGAAAACAAAAACAACAAACCGAAATTGAATACGAAATTCGAATAAATATCAGAATAGGACTGAATATGATAAGCCACCCTTTTTTTAATTTCGTTTATTAATTTTTTTTTTTCATAAAATGTATACGTGCTTGACTACCGCTAATCAAATTGTTTCATCTTTCTGTCCCGGTGGTTGCTAGAACATTGAAACTGAATAGATAAGCTTTAACCACAGCTCAGAAAAACTGGCGCAAAATTTTAAACATTCCTCGTTTAAGGAATAAAACCGGCTCTAGTTAACGTAGTCGTTTAGTTGTGAACCCTTGTCTAACTATTTCTTAATTTTAAACACGTTAAACAACTCTTCTAACTAAAGTGGACTCCTAAGCAAATCAAGGTTGAACAGGCACACATTTGACAGATGAAGAGAAGAGACAGCAGCTATAGAACAACAAAAAAGTTCAAGTTTAACAAACAACTTCAGACAAATATTTTTAATATAACTAAGTGCGTGTCGTGAATATAGAACAGGATTATTTTTTGTTTAAATGTTTAAAAGAAGTCTACTCGCATTATCCCTGATTCTAAAAAAAAAACTCAAGTGCATGGACAATATTGAGACATCTTTGTACATATGTATGTAGGTACCTACGTGTATGTTGGTTGATGTGTCTTTTGTAGTTGATGTTCGTGCCCATGTTCAATACATTAATAAATACAATACATTAATAAATACTTTTCATTTTTAACAAAGCTGTAAATATTCAGAAAATAAAATAAAATTCCGAAATCATTTTGACAACCTACGCGTTTTTGTTGTTATAAACTTATTTTCAAGTGGTAAACGTATATTTTAAGAAGTTAAACAAGCGATTTGCTGCTTTTAAAATTAGAAGAGTGGTTTACCGTTAAACTATACTTTATGTCGTTAAAATTTACCAAAGAGTTGACTCTCGCTTTAAAAAGCGTTTCAGAGCCGACTCCCATTTTAAAAGTAATTTAGAGCCGGTTTTATTTCTTTAAAATTTTGCTCCACTGTATTTTGCACTCTTCTTTAACAATTTTTATTGAACATTTCTATTGCTCTCTTTGCAACGGTCTTATTTCTCATCAAGTTCAATGTGAAAATACCTATGTAGTAGCTTTCTGCAAAAACATTATAGGTACCCGTAAAAAATAAGTTTGAATAAAAGGGAACAACACGAATTGCAACATTTGTTTGATTAAAAAATGATAGATACCGAAATAAACATTATCATAGAGGATTCTGATGGAATCAGATAGCGAAACGGAGATATTTTACGAATTTGCGTTCATCCGAAGTAGCAGTAGTAGTAGTAGCCCGTAGCGTAATGGTTAGTTAGTAACGCTGGAGGTCTGGGTTTACTTCCCAGCCTCGTCCACCTAAAAATTTATAAGTTTTTTTTCAGGGCTACTGCCTCTTGCGAGCAATTGACAAATCCTACAAGAGTATCACTTGTCACGAATAAGTGCTTTTCGTCTAGCCGTTCGGATTCGGCATAAAATTGTAAGTCCCTTCCATTTCTGTCGACAGGCGCACACAGGAATGGTTGCGAGTTGTTAGTCACTAGACCATGGTTCTTCACGAGCCGTTGTGCTACCCATTTTATTTTATATTTATTCCATCCAAAGTGATGAAGATTAATTTTCTAAATGTATCTACCTACTTTTAATTGTCATGTTTAGTTTTGTCAAATAAAATTTTTATTTATTAAATTATAAAATTTACTTTACAACCGCTTAAAACAGATGATAAAATATAAATCTATGTATCAAGCATCACAAGAAAGTGCACTAGATTTATATTTTTATTGCCATTTTGTAAAAAAAACGACATTCAGCTGCTCGCTGTTACTGCAAAATTCTGAGAGCTACTATAGTATAAAGCTTAAAGTTTTTTTAAACAATGTATCCGTAACTATCAAACTCTGAACTCAACGGTACAATTTGTTTTGCAAGATAGGAAAAAAAAAAAAACACTGTTTTGACGATGATACATACCAAAAGTTAATAATTTCTTGAGTAATAATTGCCGGAGAGAATTAGTGTGTAGTTTAGTTTTTAGAAGAAATATCAGCCTTTATTTGCGTAGTAAAATAAAATGAATAAATTTGGCTAACCTTAAGATATTTGATCTTTAGCTTTACCATTTTGTCTTGCCTACGCAATTTTTTCAAATTTCAATGAATAAAATGGGTTTTTTATTTTGTGTTCATTTAATTTGTATAATTCAAATAAAAAGTACAAGTGACCTCAACTCCAGAAATTATTGTGTTTCGCCCAAGGTATAACAGTGAGCTCTTCAGTCAGTCTGTTATGCCCTACACAAATTTTGATCGATGTTTACCGACTCTTATAAAAATCACGACAAGAAGATACTGTGAGTTTTATTATTCTAGGAGAATTTGTTTAAATTCGTGCACCCAGAAAATAATTACCCGTGGTCAGGTGTTTTTAATAAAGAAAAAGAAATTTGAATATTAAAATATAAAAATTACTTTGGTTTTAAGTGGAGTGAATGAATATTATATACCTTGGGCGAAACACAATAATTTCTGGAGTTGAGGTCACTTGTACTTTTTATTTGAATTATATTCATTCACTCCACTTAAAATCAAAGTAATTTTTATATTTTAACATTCAAATTTCTTTTTCTTTATTAAAAAAACCTGACCACGGGAAATTATTTTCTGGGTGCACGAATTTAAACAAATTCCCCTAGAATAATAAAATTCACAGTATCTTCTTGCTGTGATTTTTATAAGAGTCGGTAAACATCGACCAAAATTTGTGTCTTAGTAGGGTATAACAGACTGACTGAAGAGCCCACTGTTATACATTGAGCAAAACACAATAATTTCTGGAGTTGAGGTCACTTGTACTTTTTATTTGAATTATATTCATTCACTCCACTTAAAACCAAAGTAATTTTTATATTTTAATATTCAAATTTTTTTTTTTCCTTATTTTAATTTGTATATTTACTATAAAACCCTTTGAGTACAGTCAGTAAAATAAAGGTTTATATCTGAGAAATTTCGCTCAATAAATAAAATGCGTTATACACAAAGTCTAGGTTACGATTTAAACTACATGCATACAATGCAAGTTTTGCAGAATAACTTTAGAAAGGTAATACCACCGAAGCTGAAATTTGGTTATATGATAGTAAACACTTTTTATTATACAGCTGGCTGTATGTGGGTGGAAAGGCCGTCAGCTGACGTAGTGAATTGTAAGCATGGCTTCTTACCGTGGTTCTATGCGTGCATACTTCACTACGTCAGCTGCTGATCTTTCCACCCGCATACAGCCAGCTGACTTATGTTTTTGCATAATATAAGGTGTTAGCTATCATATGACAAAATTTCAGCTTTGGTGTAGTCGCAACCCAACTTTTTTTTACATGTTTGGGAGGCTGCTGTAGCCAAACCCACCCATGCTTAGCCAGCTGCCTTTCACTAGGCTTCATTATGACATCAAATTAACCATATCCCAACAAAATTATCTTTGGTGGAGTAACTGACTAAAATATGTCGCGGGCTCCGGGGCTATAAAGTAGCTGTCTAATTTTTATCTTAACATAAAAAAATCTTGTAAAACTTATGGCCAGTTGCACCAAAATGCTCTAAAACCAGTTTTTGGTAAAAGGCTATTTAAATTTATCGACATGATAAATTAATCTGGGTTGCACCAAACATCATCTCAGATTTTTTAGCTAAAATTTAGTTCATTAACCATCCCTGAATTTTAACATCGCATTCAAAACAGAACGAAAAAGTTTCAACTAGTGCAATTGAGATAGCAATACGGGAAATGTCAATGAAAATAAATAAACATTGGGATTCGCTGCGTACCAATCCATACAAACATAAATATGTAGGTATCTATTTGGTACATGCAAATCGAAAATAGAAAAAGAAATTGTGAAAAATTTGTATGTTTATAACTCGGCAGCTTATTATTATGGTTTTTGCTGGGTTTCAGTTCATTTATATATTTTTATAATCCTCTTTTTCATTTTGTGCTGCATATATCCATACTGTGAAAAACAAGCCAACTGTTTTGGCACTAAGCGAAACCAAGGTAGGGGAAAATACCGATTACTCGGAATTCAGCCTACATGGTTATAGCTTAGTGCCTCTATTTTTTCCACATCATGGTCTCGCCGTGTATGTTCGAAATGCTGTTGCTTATCAGCTTCAACCACAATATGGTTCATGTTTGAATACAAACTTTAATTTCATGTGGTTTAAATTCACCATCCATAAGCGCATCATCCATACTTGTTTTATTCATCGTAGCCCTAGTTTGGATAGTAATTCGACTCCATCCCATTTTCCGCATATTGAAATCGTTGTTACGGGCGATTTCAATGTAAATAATTCTTCGTGGCTACGCTATTCGGGTCAGACAACACCCTAAGGAAGGTATGTCGAGATTTTTGCTGAGATAAACAACCTAACCCAGCTCGTTGACGAGCCTACTCGGATTCCTGACGTTGCAGGTCAATCCGCCAACACTCTAGATTTGTTTCTTACCTCTGACCCTGATAAATACACTATAAGTGTATCATCGCCTCTAGGCACATCAGACCATTGTGTCATATCTGCGAATTTCTCGTGCCACTAAAACACAGTTAAAAAAAAAACTCCCAATAGAACCGTTTTGCAGTACGAGAAAGCCAACTGGGACGGTGTCAATGTGTTCTTCAGGAACTTTAACTGGTCACTATGCTTCCTCGATAGTGACGTAAATTCCAGTGCAGATATGATTACAAACTTAATTCTTTGTGGAATGTGAAATTTTATCCCGAATGGTTTGGTTCGAGCTGTAAAGAGGTTATTAGGGTTAGAGAAGTAAGCTTCCGAAGTTCCGGCAAAAAATTCTACAATGTCCCAGAGGTAGTAAACATTTTTGGTCTTTCCGAGTGGATGGAAAACAGTATTTGTCCAGCCTGTCCCTAAAAAAGGCGTGTATTCTTCCCCCTCCAACTATCGACCAATTGCGCTTACGTCCCTTCTTTCCAAGGTCATGGAAACGCTGATTAATTTTCAGCTTAAGAAATATCTCGAAGAACGAAAGCTTCTTAATGACCGGCAGTACGGCTTTCGTAGCAATAGGTCCACTGGTGATATGATGGTATATCTCACCGAACAGTGGCATAAATCTTTATATCGTTTTGGAGAAAGTAAGATTATTGCGCTTGATATTTTTAAAGCATTTGAAAGAGTTAGGCATCAAGCCCTCTTATTGAAAATGGGTGCATTTGGTATCATATCTCTTCTTCGTAGGATTAGAAATTACCTTTCGGACCGTTCAATACAAGTTGTATTGGACGGTTTCAATTCTGAAATTCACAAAATAAATGCATGTGTGCCCCAGGGCTCCCTTCTGTCTCCGACTCTCTTCCTTATATTCATAAGCGATCTCTTATCTGAAACTTCTAATCCATTAAATTGATTTGCTGACGACAGTACCCTCAGCTTTTCATATTTGTTCTTAGATTCACATCCATGTCTTTCGGATGTGGAACTTGAACGGCAGCGTATGATAAGCTTATTACATTCTGATCTCGACAGCATTGTCCAATGGGGAATTAAAAATCGTGTAGAATTTAATGCTTCAAAAACTCAATGCTGTCTACTGCCGTTAAAACGAAAGCCACCCCATGACACTATCTACGAGTGGCACTTGCATTGAGGAAACCGAAAAGCTTTCAGTCCTCGGTATGTGTGTCACAGACCAGCTTTTATGGAACGATCACATATTCGACATCGGCAAAAATGCTTCTAAGTGTTTAGGTTTTCTCCGTCGATGCAAGAAATTTGTCTGCCCGTCTGATCTGGCTGTGATCTACAAAGTCTTTATTCGTCCAAAACATGAGTATAACTCCCATACTTGGGTGGGTGCTCCAATAACCCACTTGAATTTATTGGATATAATTGAAAAGAGAGCTCTTAAAATGATAGGTGATAGGAGATAGGTGATGGAGCACCGTCGAAATGTTTCATGTCTTTCGTTATTTTACCGTTATTTCCATAAACAATGCTCTAGTGAAATAGCCAGCTGCATTCCTCCCCTTAAACAACTCAACCGTAACACTCGCGCTTCTTCCCCTCCCATTGTGATCTACAGTCGTTCAAAACCAATGTGCATCGTTATCTCCTTTTAAATCCCCTCCAATCTACCTAATCGCTCGTGCTGTGTATATCATCTTAAGGGAAGTCACAACCCTTTTGGCATGCGCTAAATATTAACAAAAAACAAAAAAAAAAAAGTATGTATTGTAAAGGGTTATTTTCCACTTCACTCAAAATATAAACAAAAAATGTATTTAAATTCCAACTCATGCATCTTTGTTTTCACCCTTCCAGTGTATTTTTTTTATTTTTTATTTCTGGGTTCTGTAATAAAATAAGTTTTAAAATTTAACTGGAGGAAAATGGAATTTTAGTTTATTGGTTCGTTTATTGGGCTTTTAGAATTAAAAGTGGTCGGTGCAACCGATAAATGTCATTTTAAAATCTAACGAAGCAATACAAATTTTAAAAGAGCTTGGTGCAACTGGTCATTAAAGTAATTAATCATACTGAAATAAAACGTATAAACTATCATTTACAAGTTATAAGGATTGTTATAATTTAAACCCAAGAACAAAACTAAACCGGATTAATGGGAAAAATTAAGGCTCAACTTTTCTTTACGGTAGCACGAATTTCCACATGCGAATAATTTTTATTCAATAGATTTATCACTCAAAGTAATAAATATCACAATTAAAAAAATTTTTGTAATTTTTCATACAAAATCTATATGCAATTGACGATCAAGAAGAACGGTGTTTATTTGTTGTGATATGTGCATTTTTTTGGGATTTTTCTGCAATATTTTGATTTCTGAGAGGAATTGTTTTTTTTTTTTTTTTTGAAAGTTAAACCCTTGAACCGAAGCGGGCCACCCAAAGTACTGTTTAGTTCAACAACCTGACTGATAACATAGGCACCTGCTAGACGACTGAGCATACCCTAAGCGGAGCGACGGAGTCGCTTGAGCGGGACAGAGGACCTGAAAAGGGAGTTAAAATCCCTAAACCCGCGAAGCGGGACATCCGAAGTACTGTTTACTACAAAAAACTTTGATAACAGATCGACTGACAACATAGGCGCCTGCCAGATGACTGAGCATACCCTCAGTGGCGTCTTCAGGCATAGGCCCACTGGGCCCGAGCCCGGGGTCCCGCAATCTTAGGGGCCCCCTGAGCCGTCGCTGAATCTCGTCCAACCAATTTGGAAACGATTAGGTTAACTGCAGTTAAAAATATGTTTACAAACCAACATTAATATTATACAACACACAATTTACATGTGATTGTACCTATAATCATAATATTTATAATATGGGTAGTAGGTATTTTCCATTTTTTTTTTCCAAGGGAGGACCATTCATACGATGCAAATATGTAGATACAAATTTAAATCAAAGTTATCATCCATGCTTGAAAACAATTATGTACATACATACATACATACAGAACGTGACACCCTTAATATGCACCTAAGACAACGATGAAATTCATATAGCTAATGATAAGTCAACTATTTGTTTTTTTTTGTCTCGTTTAAAAACTTTAAACTCTCAGGAACTGTAAAATGGAAGCGAAGAATTTGCTAAGACTTACCATTGCTACAAAGACATAAGTGCAGAGGAGCTTGAGATGAAATGTCTACATTTAGTAGAGTAGTTAATGAAAGTCCAGTTATATGAAGGTGAAAATACTATTACTATTTCATAGCTATATAATCGTATAACAGTAGATAAAATCGAAAACACTTTTCCAAATTTTAAAACAGCTTTTCATCAATGATGGTATTACACTACAGTTGGTAGCATTCATTTTCTAATTTAAAAAGGATAACAAATAAGCTTAGAAGTAAAATACTTCCAAAGAGACTAAATAGCTTGTGATTATGTGTTATGTCAATTGAAAATGATGTGCTTCGTGATATAGACTTCGATTAAATAATTCAAAATTTTGCAGTCGTTCAGATATATATTCGAACTATTCAACTAAGAACACACCTTTTTATTTTAAGTATACATAAGAGAAGAATAGAATCACGCCAATTGTAGAGCGTGGTTCACTTCTCTTATGTATTTTTAAAAGAAAAAGGTTTGTTCATAGTTGTAGTTCCAATATTTTATTAACTTTTTTTTGAATATGTTTACACGTTTTATTTTTTTCAGGACAACTGAGTTATTAAACTAGAATATTTGCTTATATGTTCTTTGCTCTAAAAACATATCATACAGCAACTTATAATTTTATTTCTTGTTAGCTGAATTTAATTAAAATTATAATAAGTATAATGACTGATGATAAACTTAAAAATTTACAATACATTATCCGAAAGGGCCCAGGGCCCCCTTTTGTCTAAGGACGCCTCTGCATACCCTTAACGGTGAGGTAGAGTACCCAAAAAGGGAGTCAAAATCATTGAACCCGCGAAGCGGGCCACCCAAAGTACTTTTAATCGAAAAAAACATCCTAATTCTCAAAAAACTTTCCAACAAAAAATCCCAAAATAAAATCCCAACCTAAATCCACACGCTACCCAACACTTATCATAGCGAAGTTGTTGAGTAGTATAACTGTCAAAATAATTGTATAATTTTGTTATTAAGCGCCGCAGATTTCATGCAATTTTCTAACTTTAAATGTTTATTAAAAATTGAAATAAAAGTTTGTTCATATTAAAATTATTGAATTGAATTATTTAACCTACACAAAAAAAAGCATTCGCGTGTCAAAATGTGTGCTATCTTAAGGGAAACTTGAATTGTGTGAAAAAAATGCCAAAATCGAAAAATTAAAACATTTTCTAATCATATTTAGGGGTGTTTCCTCATCGTTATATTTTAAAGCTTTCTATAGAGATTTTTTTTTGAAAAAAATCCCAAAATAAATTTATTATAATTTGTTAATAACTTATAAATTTAATTAATTAATTTTCGGATTAGCCGCGTTATTTAAAATAAGAGTGCGATTTTGTACTCACCCCGAACGTTTCGCATCAAATTACATTGAGCGTGGTCCCGGTGACCACGCTCAATGTAATTTGATGCGAAACGTTCAGGGTGAGTACAAAATCGCGCTCTTATTTTAAATAACGCGGCTAATCCGAAAATTAATTAATTATGTCTATAAACAACCGTGAAAACCTTAAAAGTTATAACTTATAAATTAATAAATCAAATAGATACCCGTAGCGGACTGTAAAAAAAATCAAAATTCTAGGCGTGGTTCCGTAATGGAAAGTCCCCCAAAATGAATAAGAAGAAGAACCACACCATTTTTTCCATCACCCTCAAGTTCACCAGTGCTCCAATCGTTCACTTTTCCTTTCGAAAACAGCTTGTTTTTGTTAGAATCTTAAAACTTAAAGAGCTCTATTTCGAAAAGTACTACACTAGTCAAACAAATTAAGGGAACGTTTTTTTCCAAATTTTTACTGTTTTTAGAGAGCTCTGTATCATTGTAAAAAATAGTGGTCTTGAGATGAAAAGAAAGCGTGTTTTAGTTTTCAATTCTGTTTTTTTTAGTTATTTTTTTGTTAAGATACCATTACTACGCAACTACAAAAAACAGCATTTAAATTCCAACTCATTTATCTTTGTTTTCACCCTTCCAGTGTATTTTTTTTATTTATTTCTGGGTTCTGTAATAAAATAAGTTTTAAAATTTAACTGGAGGAAAATGGAATTTTAGTTTATTTGTTCGTTTATTGGGCTTTTAGAATTAAAAGTGGTCGGTGCAACCGATAAATGTCATTTTAAAATCTAACGAAGCAATACAAATTTTAAAAGAGCTTGGTGCAACTGGTCATTAAAGTAATTAATCATACTGAAATAAAACGTATAAACTATCATTTACAAGTTATAAGGATTGTTATAATTTAAACCCAAGAACAAAACTAAACCGGATTAATGGGAAAAATTAAGGCTCAACTTTTCTTTACGGTAGCACGAATTTCCACATGCGAATAATTTTTATTCGATAGATTTATCACTCAAAGTAATAAATATCACAATTAAACATAATTTTTAAATTTTTCATACAAAATGTATATGCAATTGACGATCAAGAAGAACGGCGTTTTTTTGTTTTGACAGTTTCTTACCATAAAGGTACACACACATAGATGGTAAGTGTTGTGATATGTGCATTTTTTTGGGATTTTTCTGCAATATTTTGATTTCTGAGAGGAATTGTTTTTTTTTTTTTTTTGAAAGTTAAACCCTTGAACCGAAGCGGGCCATTCAAAGTACTGTTTAGTTCAACAACCTGACTGATAACATAGGCACCTGCTAGACGACTGAGCATACCCTAAGCGGAGCGACGGAGTCGCTTGAGAGGGACAGAGGACCCGAAAAGGGAGTTAAAATCCCTAAACCCGCAAAGCGGGACACCCGAAGTACTGTTTACTACAAAAAACTTTGATAACAGATCGACTGACAACATAGGCGCCTGCCAGACGACTGAGCATACCCTCAGTGGCGTCTTAAGGCATGGGCCCACTGGGCCCGGGCCCGGGGCCCCGCAATCTTAGGGGCCCCCTGAGCCGTCGCTGAATCTCGTCCAACCAATTTGGAAACGATAAGGTTAACTGCAGTTAAAAATATGTTTACAAACCAACATTAATATTATACAACACACAATTTACATGTGATTGTACCTATAATCATAATATTTATAATATGGGTAGTAGGTATTTTCCATTTTTTTTTTCCAAGGGAGGACCATTCATACGATGCAAATATGTAGATACAAATTTAAATCAAAGTTATCATCCATGCTTGAAAACTATTATGTACATACATACATACATGAACGTGACACCCTTAATATGCACCTAAGACAACGATGAAATTCATATAGCTAATGATAAGTCAACTATTTGTTTTTTTTTTGTCTCGTTTAAAAACTTTAAACTCTCAGGAACTGCAAAATGGAAGCGAAGAATTTGCTAAGACTTACCATTGCTACAAAGACATAAGTGCAGAGGAGCTTGAGATGAAATGTCTACATTTAGAAGAATAGTTAATGAAAGTCCAGTTATATGAAGGTGAAAATACTATTACTATTTCAGAGCTATATAATCGTATAACAGTAGATAAAATCGAAAACACTTTTCCAAATTTTAAAACAGCTTTTCATCAATGATGGTATTACACTACAGTTGGTAGCATTCATTTTCTAATTTAAAAAGGATAACAAATAAGCTTAGAAGTAAAATACTTCCAAAGAGACTAAATAGCTTGTGATTATAAGTTATGTCAATTGAAAATGATGTGCTTCGTGATATAAACTTCGATTAAATAATTCAAAATTTTGCAGTCGTTCAGATATATATTCGAACTATTCAACTAAGAACAAACCTTTTTATTTTAAATATACATACGAGAAGAATAGAATCACGCGAATTGTAGAGCGTGGTTCACTTCTCAAATAGTTGTAGTTCCAATATTTTATTAACTTTTTTTTGAATATGTTTCCACGTTTTATTTTTTTCAGGACAACTGAGTTATTAAACTAGAATATTTGCTTATATGTTCTTTGCTCTAAAAACATATCATACAGCAACTTATAATTTTATTTTTTGTTAGCTGAATTTAATTAAAATTATAATAAGTATAATGACTGATGATAAACTTAAAAATTTACAATACATTTTCCTAAAGGGCCCAGGGTCCCCTTTTGTCTAAGGACGCCTCTGCATACCCTTAACGGTGAGCGGGGCAGAGTACCCAAAAAGGGAGTAAAAATCATTGAACCCGCGAAGCGGGCCACCCAAAGTACTTTTAATCGAAAAAAACATCCTAATTCTCAAAAAACTTTCCAACAAAAAATCCCAAAATAAAATCCCAAACAAAATCCACACGCTACACAACACTTATCATAGCGAAGTTGTTGAGTAGTAGAACTGTCAAAATAATTGTATAATTTTGTTATTAAGCGCCGTAGATTTCATGCAATTTTCTAACTTTAAATGTTTATTAAAAATTGAAATAATAGTTTGTTCATATTAAAATTATTGAATTGAATTATTTAACCTACACAAAAAAAAGTATTCGCGTGTCAAAATGTGTGCTATCTTAAGGGAAACTTGAGTAGTGTGAAAAAAATGCCAAAATCGAAAAATTAAAACATTTTTTAATCATATTTAGGGGTGTTTCCTCACCGTTATATTTTAAAGCTTTCTATAGAAAGTTTTTTTTGAAAAAAATCCCAAAATAAATTTATAATAATTTGTTAATAATTTATAAATTTATAAATCAAATAGAGACCCGTAGCGCACTGTAAAAAAAATTCAAAATTCTAGGCGTGGTTCCGTAATGGAAAGTCCCCCAAAATTAATAAGAAGAAGAACCACACCATTTTTGTTAGAATCTTAAAACTTAAAGAGCTTTATTTCGAAAAGTACTACACTAGTCAAACAAATTAACGGAACGTTTTTTTCCAATTTTTTACTGTTTTTAGAGAGCTCTGTATCATTGTAAAAAATAGTGGTCTTGAGATGAAAAAAAAACGTGTTTTATTTTTCAATTCTGTTTTTTTTAGTTATTTTTTTGTTAAGATACCATTACTACGCAATTACAAAAAAACAGCACTAGCCAAAAATTTTCAAAAATAAAACAAATTGAAGAGTTTTATTTTCTTCAAACATTTTTTTTTTTCGAGATAACCAAATGTATTCGTCCGATAAATTGTTTATTCAGATTTAGTTTCACAATTTTAGTTATAGATTTTTTTAAAACAGAGATTTTTGATCTTGAATGGAAAAACACAGTTTTGTCATTATCTTGAAAAATAATGATGACACAAAAGATTTAAGAGCAGTTTCTAAAAATAAAGCTTAATTCCTTAAGGATTGTTTTGAAATTTTATGAAGAACATTTGTTTTGACTTTTCGCCGTAATTTAAAAAAAAAAGTACACAAAAAAGAGCTCTTGTAGTCTTATAGTAAATCTTTTGGCTGAACTTTCCTTTAAGGGCGCACGAATATTAACACGCGAATACTTTTATTGAATAGATTTATGACTAAAAGTAATAAATATCACAATTTTAAAGTGAGGAAACTTTTATTTATATTTTTAATTAATTTTTAAAGTTTCACTTTTTCATACAAAAAGTATGCAATTGACGACCACGAAGCACTGTTTTTTTTTTTTTTTGACAGTTCTTTACCATCAGGCTATATACATGTGTAGTATGTGTACTGTGCTTTGCCATCACACAAGTAAGAGTATGTTACTGTGCTATGGTAAGTGTTGGGATATGTGTGGGTTTTTTTGGGAGTTTTTGACAATATTTATTTTGTGTCGTTGATTTGTAAGAGGATTTCTTTATTCTTTTTTGGGAAGTTTGCGGTCCTTCTAGTGCTCATAGGCACCTGCCAGACGACTGAGCATACCCTAAGCGGAGCGACGGAGTCGCGTGAGTGGGACTGAGGACCCGAAAAGGGGGTTAAAATCCTTAAACCCGCGAAGCGGGCCACCCAAGGCACTGTTTACTACAAAGCACTTTGATAACAGATCGACTGACAACATAGGCGCCTGCCAGACGACTGAGCATATCCTAAGCGGTGCGACGGCGTCGCGTGAGCAGGACTGAGGACCCGAAAAGGGAGTTAAAATCCCTAAACCCGCGAAGCGGGCCACCCAAACTTACTTTTTATCGACAAAAAAAATATCCTAATTCGCAAAAAACTTCCCAACAAAAAATCCCACACGCCATTCAACACTTATCATAGCGAAGTTGTTGAATAGTAGAACTGTCAAAATAATTGTATGATTTTTTTTATTTAGTGGCCTCAGATTTCATGCAGTTTTCTAACTTTAAATTGTGACCTGTGAGCCTCATAACGGCACAATATGGCTTTAAGGTTTCGCGTACAGTGGTGCGACAAAGCGATGCAATGCCACGGCATATGAAATTGTGACCGCCTTAAACAAACTCACAAAAAATTGTGACCTGTGAGCCTCACAACGGCAGAATATGGCTATAAGGCTTCGCGTACAGTGAAGCGACAAAGCGATGCGATGCGAGAAACGTTTGCGTGCGAGAAAAATATTTATATTTATTCTTATATATGTGCGCACAGTGCGCACAGTGAAGCGATACTTAATGCGAGTTTTTCGCAAGCGTCTCGCTTACAAACTCTTCTGACCACTTTTTCAAGCGAGTTTGTGCTTATATTGTTTGTTTTGATGTTTTAAGAAAAGAAATCATAAGTGTAAAATATTAATAGTTCAGTGCTTTAATAATAAATATAAGTTTTCAATTAAAAATTCATATTCTGATGATGAATCCATATTATTGATACTAAACAAACGAGCAACACAGCCGCACTAAATCGCTCTTACTATGCGCACTATGTCGCTTCTCGAATCGCTTGTCGCATCGCTTCTCGCCTAGAATGGTTCTTTTTCTTATTTTTGGATGTGGTTTATCCTACTATTTTTGTGCAGAAGATTCAACAGTGTAGTGCACCTACTTCTAAAACGTAGGTACACTCCCTGTCACTTGTTTGAGGCCACTATTTTCATAAAATTTTTTCTCGATAAATACTTGTAAGCAATATTTTTCCTGAAAATTTTTGATACGTGTGGGTAGGTATATATATTTTGCAATAAAAAAGGATAAAGTTAAAGAGGATAAAGTTAAAGAGTTAATAAATTTCCCAAATTATGTGAATGGACTGCAAAAAATGGATATAAAAATATCGCCGATTATTTTCAAACAAAAGTTTAAAATATTTAATAAAGGATAGAAAACTATATTTTATATTAAATTTCAAGTTAAAATGGGATCTGGAAACTCGTCGACAATAGCAGAAAGAGGATCAATAGATGCTTTAAAGGAACTGGGATTCTCAGGCCGAGAAAAAGCTAGGAGACCGAACAGAAGTAAGACCATTGTCAACAACTATCTAGCAGACACTGAAAACTATGGAAAAAATCAAAAAGGACGTAAAGCTCAAGCAACAACAATCCGATTAAAGCGACTCATTCAGCGGCTAGGTTCAAATTCCACACTATCAGATCCTAAAATAAGGTACACAAAATTTGGGTTACAGCCAGTATTTCGACGGTTTTAAGGATATTTACAACCAGTGGTACATCAAGAGTATGAAAATCAAAAAGAAACAGGTTCTTCGGCAGCTACATAAGGAACTACGGATGAATTTCGCCAGGGAGCATGTTGCCTGTAGAAACGCATGGAAAAAGGTTGTCTTTTTACGTGAAAAAAGTTCAATCTTGACGGACCCGATGGTTACAACTTTTATTTTCACGATTAAAGAAAAGAAGAACTTATTTTGTCAAGACATCACAGTCATACATCAGGTGTTATGGTGTGAGAAGCTATCATCTATTATGTAAGATTTGAATTGGAATTTATAACTACAACAATGAACGGAAATAGTTACAAATGCCTGCTGTAACAGGTATTTCCAAAGCTAAAGAATATTCTGGAACCTCTACCTTGAATATTTCAACAAGACAACGCCCCTATCCATACTTCCTGGGTAGCTAGTAGCTGGATTCAGTTGGAAAACGTTGGACATTTACCATTACCACCCTATTCACCGGACTGAACAATCATCGAAAACGTTAGGGCCTGGATATCTCGAAAAGTTTCTCATGCTGGTAGACAGTTTGAAGATAAGGACGTCTTGGTCGAATCACTGGATTATTCCAAAAACTGTATGATTTAATTCCAAACCGTCTAATAGAGCTAATTTCAAAAAATTGCGGTCATACTCATTATTTATTGACAAAAACATAATACATTAATGTTTAAAATCAAAAAAAAGTAAACATTTTTATAGTTTTGTTCATTTTTTATAAGATTTTTCAAGTGGCCTCAATCAAGTGACGCATTTTTGTATACCCATTTTTGCAGTCCATTCTTATAATTTGTGAAATTCCTATGGAACAGAGGGACAGAGGACCCGAAAAGGGAGTTAAAATCCCTAAACCCGCGAAGCGGGCCACCCGAAGTACTGTTTACTACAAAAAACTTTGATAACACATCGACTGACAACATAGGCGCCTGCCAGACGACTGAGCATACCCTCAGTGGCGTCTTTAGGCATGGGCCCACTGGGCCCGGGCCCGGGGCCCCGCAATCTTAGGGGCCCCCTGAGCCGTCGCTGAATCTCGTCCAAGCAATTTGGAAACGATTAGGTTAACTGCAGTTAAAAATATGTTTACAAACCAACATTAATATTATACAACACACAATTAACATGTGATTGTACCTATAACCATAATATTTATAATATGGGTAGTAGGTATTTTCCATTTTTTTTTTCCAAGGGAGGACCATCATACGATGCAAATATGTAGATACAAATTTAAATCAAAGTTATCATCCATGCTTGAAAACTATTATGTACATACATACATACATGAACGTGACACCCTTAATATGCACCTAAGACAACGATGAAATTCATATAGCTAATGATAAGTCAACTATTTGTTTTTTTTTTGTCTCGTTTAAAAACTTTAAACTCTCAGGAACTGCAAAATGGAAGCGAAGAATTTGCTAAGACTTACCATTGCTACAAAGACATAAGTGCAGAGGAGCTTGAGATGAAATGCCTACATTTAGTAGAGTAGTTAATGAAAGTCCAGTTATATGAAGGTGAAAATACTATTACTATTTCAGAGCTATATAATCGTATAACAGTAGATAAAATCGAAAACACTTTTCCAAATTTTAAAACAGCTTTTCATCAATGATGGTATTAAACTACAGTTGGTAGCATTCATTTTCTAATTTAAAAACCATAACAAATAAGCTTAGAAGTAAAATACTTCCAAAGAGACTAAATAGCTTGTGATTATGTGTTATGTACATTGAAAATGATGTGCTTCGTGATATAGACTTCGATTAAATAATTCAAAATTTTGCAGTCGTTCAGATATATATTCGAACTATTCAACTAAGAACACACCTTTTTATTTTAAATATACATAAGAGAAGAATAGAATCACGCCAATTGTAGAGCGTGGTTCACTTCTCTTATGTATTTTTAAAAGAAAAAGGTTTGTTCATAGTTGTAGTTCCAATATTTTATTAACTTTTTTTTGAATATGTTTCCACGTTTTATTTTTTTCAGGACAACTGAGTTATTAAACTAGAATATTTGCTTATATGTTCTTTGCTCTAAAAACATATCATACAGCAACTTATAATTTTATTTTTTGTTAGCTGAATTTAATTAAAATTATAATAAGTATAATGACTGATGATAAACTTAAAAATTTACAATACATTTTCCTAAAGGGCCCAGGGCCCCTTTTTGTCTAAGGACGCCTCTGCATACCCTTAACGGTGAGCGGGGCAGAGTACCCAAAAAGGGAGTACAAATCATTGAACCCGCGAAGCGGGCCACCCAAAGTACTTTTAATCGAAAAAAACATCCTTATTCTCAAAAAACTTTCCAACAAAAAATCCCAAAATAAAATCCCAAACAAAATCCACATGCTACACAACACTTATCATAGCGAAGTTGTTGAGTAGTAGAACTGTCAAAATAATTGTATAATTTTGTTATTAAGCGCCGCAGATTTCATGCAATTTTCTAACTTTAAATGTTTATTAAAATTGAAATAAAAGTTTGTTCATATTAAAATTATTGAATTGAATTATTTAACCTACACAAAAAAAAGTATTCGCGTGTCAAAATGTGTGCTATCTTAAGGGAAACTTGAGTGGTGTGAAAAAAATGCCAAAATCGAAAAATTAAAACATTTTTTAATCATATTTAGGGGTGTTTCCTCACCGTTATATTTTAAAGCTTTCTATAGAAATTTTTTTTTGAAAAAAATCCCAAAATAAATTTATAATAATTTGTTAATAATTTATAAATTTATAAATCAAATAGAGACCCGTAGCGCACTGTAAAAAAAAATCAAAATTCTAGGCGTGGTTCCGTAATGGAAAGTCCCCCAAAATTAATAAGAAGAAGAACCACACCATTTTTTCCATCACCCTCAAGTTCACCAGTGCTCTAATCGTTCACTTTTCCTTTCGAAAACAGCTTGTTTTTGTTAGAATCTTAAAACTTAAAGAGCTCTATTTCGAAAAGTACTACACTAGTCAAACAAATTAAGGGAACGTTTGTTTCCAATTTTTTATTGTTTTTAGAGAGCTCTGTATCATTGTAAAAAATAGTGGTCTTGAGATGAAAAAAAAACGTGTTTTAGTTTTCAATTCCGTTTTTTTAGTTATTTTTTAGATACCATTACTACGCAATTACAAAAAAACAGCACTAGCCAAAAATTTTCAAAAATAAAACAAATTGAAGAGTTTTATTTTCTTCAAACATTTTTTTTTTCGAGATAACCAAATGTATTCGTCCGATAAATTGTTTATTCAGATTTAGTTTCACAATTTTAGTTATAGATTTTTTTTAAGCAGAGATTTTTGATCTTGAATGGAAAAACACAGTTTTGTCATTATCTTGAAAAATAATGATGACACAAAAGATTTAAGAGCAGTTTCTAAAAATAAAGCTTAATTCCTAAAGGATTGTTTTGAAGTTTTATGAAGAACATTTGTTTTGACTTTTCGCCGTAATTTAAAAAAAAAGTACACAAAAAAGAGCTCTTGTAGTCTTATAGTAAATCTTTTGGCTGAACTTTCCTTTAAGGGCGCACGAATTTTAACACGCGAATACTTTTATTGAATAGATTTATGACTAAAAGTAATAAATATCACAATTTTAAAGTGGGGAAACTTTTATATTATATTTTTAATTAATTTTTAAAGTTTCACTTTTTCATACAAAAAGTATGCAATTGACGACCACGAAGCACTGTTTTTTTTTTTTCTTTTGACAGTTCTTTACCATCAGGGTATATACATGTGTAGTATGTGTACTGTGCTTTGCCATCACACAAGTAAGAGCATGTTACTGTGCTATGGTAAGTGTTGGGATATGTGTGGGTTTTTTTGGGAGTTTTTGACAATATTTATTTTGTGTCGTTGATTTGTAAGAGGATTTCTTTATTCTTTTTTGAAAAGTTTGCGGTCCTTCTAGTGCTCATAGGCACCTGCCAGACGACTGAGCATACCCTAAGCGGAGCGACGGAGTCGCGTGAGCGGGAATGAGGACCCGAAGAGGGGGTTAAAGTCCTTAAACCCGCGAAGCGGGCCACCCAAACCTACTTTTTATCGACAAACAAAATATCCTAATTCGCAAAAAACTTCCCAACAAAAAATCCCACACGCCATTCAACACTTATCATAGCGAAGTTGTTGAATAGTAGAACTGTCAAAATAATTGTATGATTTTTTTTATTTAGTGGCCTCAGATTTCATGCAGTTTTCTAACTTTAAATTGTGACCTGTGAGCCTCATAACGGCACAATATGGCATTAAGGTTTCGCGTACAGTGGTGCGACAAAGCGATGCAATGCCACGGAATATGAAATTGTGACCGCCTTAAACAAACTCACAAAAAATTGTGACCTGTGAGCCTCACAACGGCAGAATATAAGCTATAAGGCTTCGCGTACAGGGTTGCGACAAACCGATGCGATGCGAGAAACGTTTGCGTGCGAGAAAAATATTTATATTTATTCTTAAATATGTGCGCACAGTGCGCACAGTGAAGCGATATTTGATGCGAGTTTTTCGCAAGCGTCTCGCTTACAAACTCTTCTGACCACTTTTTCAAGCGAGTTTGTGCTTATGTTGTTTGTTTTGATGTTTTAAGAAAAGAAATCAAAAGAGTAAAATATTAATAGTTCAGTGCTTTAATAATAAATAGAAGTTTTCAATTAAAAATTCATCTTCTGATGATGAATCCATATTATTGATACTAAACAAACGAGCAACACAGCCGCACTAAATCGCTCTTACTATGCGCACTATGTCGCTTCTCGAATCGCTTATCGCATCGCTTCTCGCCTAGAATGGTTCTTTTTCTTATTTTTGGATGTGGTTTATCCTACTATTTTTGTGCAGAAGATTCAACAGTATAGTGCACCTACTTCTAAAACGTAGGTACACTCCCTGTCACTTGTTTGAGGCCACTATTTTCATAAAAAATTTTCTCGATAAATACTTGTAAGCAATATTTTTCCTGAAAATTTTTGATACGTGTGGGTAGGTATATATATTTTGCAATAAAAAAGGATAAAGTTAAAGAGGATAAAGTTAAAGAGTTAATAAATTTCCCAAATTATGTGAATGGACTGCAAAAAATGGATATAAAAATATCGCCGATTATTTTCAAACAAAAGTTTAAAATATTTAATAAAGGATAGAAAACTATATTTTATATTAAATTTCAAGTTAAAATGGGATCTGGAAACTCGTCGACAATAGCCGAAAGAGGATCAATAGATGCTTTAAAGGAACTGGGATTCTCAGGCCGAGAAAAAGCTAGGAGACCGAACAGAAGTAAGACCATTGTCAACAACTATCTAGCAGACACTGAAAACTATGGAAAAAATCAAAAAGGACGTAAAGCTCAAGCAACAACAATCCGATTAAAGCGACTCATTCAGCGGCTACACAAAATTTGGGTTACAGCCAGTATTTCGACACGGTTTTAAGGATATTTACAACCAGTGGTACATCAAGAGTATGAAAATCAAAAAGAAACAGGTTCTTCGGCAGCTACATAAGGAACTACGGATGAATTTCGCCAGGGAGCATGTTGCCTGTAGAAACGCATGGAAAAAGGTTGTCTTTTTACGTGAAAAAAGTTCAATCTTGACGGACCCGATGGTTACAACTTTTATTTTCACGATTAAAGAAAAGAAGAACTTATTTTGTCAAGACATCACAGTCATACATCAGATGTTATGGTGTGAGGAGCTATCATCTATTATGTAACATTTGAATTGGAATTTATAACTACAAAAATGAACGGAAATAGTTACAAATGCCTGCTGTAACAGGTATTTCCAAAGCTAAAGAATATTCTGGAACCTCTACCTTGAATATTCCAACAAGACAACGCCCCTATCCATACTTCCTGGGTAGCTAGTAGCTGGATTCAGTTGGAAAACGTTGGACTTTTACCATTACCACCCTATTCACCGGACTGAACATTCATCGAAAACGTTAGGGCCTGGATATCTCGAAAAGTTTTTCATGCTGGTAGACAGTTTAAAGATAAGGACGTCTTGGTCGAATCACTGGATTATTCCAAAAACTGTATGATTTAATTCCAAACCGTCTAATAGAGCTAATTTCAAAAAATTGCGGTCATACTCATTATTTATTGACAAAAACATAATACATTAATGTTTAAAAACAAAAAAAAGTAAACATTTTTATAGTTTTGTTCATTTTTTATAAGATTTTTCAAGTGGCCTCAATCAAGTGACGCATTTTTGTATACCCATTTTTGCAGTCCATTCTTATAATTTGTGAAAGTCCTATGGAACTTCCAAGTAACGCCTTTAAATTATACTTTTTTATTGCAAAATATATTTACCTACTCACAGGTATCAAAAATTTCCAGGAAAAATATTTCCTACAGGTATTTATAGAGAAAAAACTTTTGTGAAAATAGTGGCCTCAAACAAATGACAGGGAGTGTATATGTACAATGAATTATTGTTTGTTCTTTTGGGATTTACTTCATTTTAGATGATTTTCAACATATTAAAGGAAAAGTTAAATAAAAAGCGTTGCATACATTTCTTTACTTCTTGTGTCCTTTTTTACGTTTGTGACTTTTGTACAGCTTAGTAATGAAAATAGTTACTTGATTGCTCCACAAGAATCATAAAGAAGAACGAAAATTGTTTCCAAAAACACATAAGACGATAGCTAATTAGATATCGTTCAAACGCTATCGAGTTGATGATATCGTTTTGACGATATATTGCGTTACGGAAAGCAAATTTTCGATCGTCAAGACAATATCTTCTAGTCTATAGTGATTATTGTTTTTACGTGATGTAAGACTATCCTTAAAAACGATATCGTCTAGCGGTACGCGAATTACGGAATAACCTGAACTCACTCTGTTGACCAAATTCTTTGTTTTTTGAAACACAGGGTCGCCGAAATAAAAGAATACAAACAAATTATTTTATAAATACTTAAACGTTTGAAGTTGTGGATTGTGGAATTGGTGAATCCGTCCAACTCACAACCACTTCAGAAGCGGCTGCAAAGAGATCTAGGGTGATTTTTGAGATTAAAAAACCCAGTTTTTTACATATGTTGTCCAACCTTTTTTCACAATTTCTTGAAAATTAATATAAAATAATTTTTTTTTAATTCTACATATTTATTAGCTCATTTGAACTGAAGCTAATAAAACAAATTTATACTTTATTATAATAGCTGTTTTGTATTGAAAAGTCTAGGTTAACTTAGCTCCTTAAAATTTTGTATGCAAACATAGTTCGGGGCAATAAGACTTTTGCTGGGAAATAATTCCGAGGTGAAGATTGACTTAAGAATTCGAAAGAGCATCAGTACACGAGCAGAAAACAATATTTTTCACAACTATACCTAGAGTCATAATGCCGCCATTTTGTTTTTAACTGTAATTTTTATTTTCTGCATAACTCTTGTATTTTTGATCTTAGAGAAAAAAGTTAAATAAAAAACTTGTAGCAAATCAAGTTTGCTACAAAACATATGAAGAAACTTTTTTCGAAAAATCCTGTTGTTAAAAAGTTAGAGTGCATTTTGTAAAAAAAATTTAGGGGTTTATTTTTTGCATTCGCCATATTTTTTTTGTCTCTAAAATCGAAAAAAATTTCAAATAAAAATTATAGAGCGTTTTATTATCTATAGTTTTTGCTAAAATAGTTTCTAAATACGAATTACGGTTCTAACTCTGCAGCGCATAAAAGTTCGAGAAAACCGAACGGCATCACTTTCATTGAATATTACAGTTAGGAGTTTGGCCACTCAAGCACAAAAAAAAGCCCGCCTCCCAGTAGGAAATTAAAAAAAATTCATGAAGGAATCACCAGCTTTTTCATCAATGAGTGGAAGCTACAACATTGGTGAATTTAACATGGAGCTGTCATAGACGGTCAACAAGTGATTTTCTAGATGAATATTTACCAGTGAAATCACGAAGTAGGTGTAACTATTTTATTCATAAGCGAATTATATGTGATGAAAAATATAATGAATGTTAAGCTGTGAAATCACTCGATAACTTAGAGTTGCTTATTCACCAGTCGAAAAATGGCATGAATGCTCAGCCATTAATTCACTTTGTTAATGTAACTCGTCTAATCTTAAAAAAATAAATAAATCGGGTGGCATAACGGCTCATGAAGAACCAGGGCCTAGTGAGTAACAACTCGCAACCATTCCTGTGTCCGCCTGTCGACAGGAATGGAAGAGACCTACAATTGTATGCCGTATCCGAACGGCTAGACGAGAAGCACTTATTCGTGACAAGTGATACTCTTGGAGTATTTGTGAATTCCTCGCAAGAGGCAGTAGCCCTGAAAAAAACTTTTTAGTTTTTAGGTGGACGAGGCTGGGAAGCGAACCCAGACCTTCAGCGTGACAGTCGAACGCACTAACCATTACGCTACAGGCTACTACTTCGTCTTATCTTGTCTGGATTTTATTTGATGAAAAAACCCATGAACATTTACCAGTGATATCACTAGATACAGGTAAGTAGAAGTTTCTTGTTCACTAAACCGTTACCCTTGGATGAAAAATGTCGTGCATGTATAATCAGATAGGCAGATCTTAACGTTTATTTTCATAATAAAACCTTCACACGTCAAAGACAGAAATCTCAAATTTTAACCGATGTTTACCCATAGAAATCACACCATGAAGATACTGTGAATTTTATTATTCTAAATTCGAACAGTCCAACTAAACGTAGTACGTAGAAGAGCCAATTGAGATCACAAACTCATGACACTGTGTATTACTGTCCGTCGTGGAAATCATTGTATTTAGGTAGTCAGTAAGAGGAAAGGCAATGTTAATGATAGAAACCAAAAACCAAGCACCGCAACGCAATCCAAAAGAGGTGACAAACTCATGACAACGTACATTACTATGCATCGTTGAAATCCTCGTACTTTCGGGACAGTTATAGAGAAATGCAATGCTTTTGATTTTTATTTTGTTCTTTCTTGATAAGAAGAATGGACAACGCAGGTAACGAAGACCACAAACCAGGTGAATGTAAGAGGAAGGCCAAGGACGATAGAGTTTACTGTGCCAACTGTAAGGAGTTTGGCCACCCAGCAAACTACTTTGGATGTAAGGTTCTGCTGGCGAAAAAAGAAGAAAATAAAAAAAGAGAGCTTCAGAAGAAAGCTCAAAAAGAGTTCAAGACCAAAGTCAGCATGTACATTGACTCGTCCCGCAATTAGCTTCGCAGAAATAGCCAAGATAGGAAACACAGTCAAACCCCAGCCTCACCAACTTCAAAAGCCAGCTCCAAGACATCATTAACCAACTACAATAAACCCACCAAGGAAACACCAGCAAGCAAGAGACGCACCAACAACACCTCGGAAGCTAAACCATTATGATGAAGTTAAGAAACACTTCGGGACCAACCTGGCATCAACAATCAAGAAAGCTTGCTCTGCAGTGCCCAAAAATTACGCTTCGCTAAGCAAGGATGAAAAGTCTGTAGCTTTGGCTACCTTTATATTCGAGTTATGCAGCGCATAATGCGCATCAATAGACCAAAAATAATCGCGTATAATGTGAATTCATTGTATAGCGCTTTGAAAAGGACACTCTCCGGATATAGCCCTTAAAAGCGAAACTAACGTCACCAAGCCGAACAACATAGACTTCAGGAGAAACAACACCTTTCGAACAGACAAGGCTCAAGGCAAGAGAGGTACAGCACTTTTCGTTAAGAAGAACATCAACGCCTATCAAGTTGTGATCCCGGGGCTAAGATCGTTCGAAGCTACAGCTGTTGTCATAAAAGTTGAAGAGGACGCAACTCTAATTATCTTCAGCATTTATAACAAATGCAGTTGCACACAAACTGATATTAATCACGATCTTTTCATTTTCAGTAACCTAGCACACCTAGGGACTGATTGGAGACGATTTCAATGCCCGACACCCAAGATGGTATGACACAACCTCATCTGACGCTGGAAACTACCTGGTGAACTGGTTGGATGAACATTTGTCAACCATTCGTTGTTGGTGGTTTCGCAAACGAATCCAACATATCCAAGGACACCATCCTGGCTGGACTTCTTCCTGGTATCGTCAAACCTCATCAACATAGTTCCTGAGTTGCAAAACTACTTGTGCAGGGCTTTAACAGGAGATGGAGACCATGAGCCAGTGGAACTCAACATCAAACTTGACCAGCCGATTACTGCAATAGATCCACAAACGAGCGAAGAATACATCAACTACAACCACTTGGATATCGAAAGATTGCAAAGAAAAATTGAGGAAACAAATTGTGATGCCAGTTGCAAACAGAAACTTCACCAACAACGAAATAGAGGAATCCATAGAAGCGATGGAGCTTACTTTAACAAACGCCCTCGACGAGCAGAAGAAACCGAAAACCTCAAGAGGCAGATACCAGCATGTTCCAGAAGGAATTATTCGGTTATATGATCATCGAAAACGGTTAAGGAAACGACTGCAAAGGATCCAACAAAGGGAATGGAACACTGCCAATAGTAACTATCAAATAGTAAAGAGCGAACTTCAATGTACACATATTATGTTGAGGAACGCTATTCAACATTTCAACAATAATCAGTTACAAAACAGGCTGCAAAATACCAAACCTGGACCTGACGCATTCAAGGAAATCAACAAGATCATCGGCAAAAGACAACAATTGCAGACAAAATCAGCACCAGACACGGGGACGTCACGACTTCACAGGAAACGGCGGAAGCATTTGCCGAATATTTTGAAGAAAATTTTGTGCCAAACCCGCCTAACGACCCTGCATTATTAGAGGAAGTCGAGTCAACGATTCAGCAGCTGCAGCAAACATACACTGAAATAACCATTTTCAACGATGTAATCCTGCCAGTTATCCTGAGCTGACTGAAATCTTTACCAACCCCGAAGAAGTGGCTGATTTTATCCACAGTGGACGACCTAAGAAAACATCCGGGCCAGACACAATTTCAAATTACATCATAAGGAAATTTCCCCAAGTCATGATCCTATTCCTGCCGATCCTGTACAACAAATGCATCAACAATTGCTATTTTTCGATGAGATGGAAGACAGCAAAAATAGTACCAATACCGAAGAAAGTCAACAGGAGTACCGTTTCCGGATATCGTCCCATTTCCCTTCTTAACAACACCAGCAAAATCCTTCAAGGACTTATTCTTCGGAGGTTGAAAGCATTCTGCACCACTAATAACACATTCCGGATATGCAGTTTGGATTTCAGGAGAAACACTCCACTTTGCACCCACTCTTAAGGTTCCAGAACGACGTTGTTAACACCCTCAACAACTATCAGGTTGCTGTTGGCTGCTTCCTAGATATAGAGAAAGCATTTGACAGCATATGGATACGGGGACTAATACACAAACTAACCATTTTTAATTTTCCAGGTACACTTAAAAAAATAATTTTCAGTTCTTTCGATTCCAGATCACTCTTCGTGCAGATCGAAAACAGCCAATCGACAACCAAAACCATCAGAGCGGGAGTTGCTCAAGGATGCAAACTGGGACCATACCTCTACAACATTTAAACATCGGACCAACCTCAAACCAACAATGCAATGAATTTGCTTTATGCGGACGACTCACTTACCTATGCCAAATCTATGTACCCAATTATTGCAGCCCGAAGAGTGGAAGAACACGTCCGACGTTTGTGGGAATTCTACACAAGATGGGGCATTAAAGTCAACTCAGCTAAATCCGAGTTGGCTTGCTTCAGAAGACCCGCGGGACATCGCAACACCCCTTCAGCCACAAGCTGCCGCAACATTATCCTCAATCTGCCGGACGGATCGCAACTGTTGACCAAACCATCAGTGAAATACCTGGCTATCAACTATATAAGTTATTTTTTTTGCATTTTTTGTTTAAAGCCGTCTTACATAAATTTATGAAACTACAACAGCATTTGTACGTTTTGAATTTGCTGAACAAAATATACATAGTATGTATATGTATATATGTATATATTCATATTATGTACCTATCATACTTTTTGTGCGTTGTAAATTAATTTGTATTTCATGAAAATTCAGCGATGAGTAGTGAATAAGTATTGATGTTAATATTCATTTTGTTTTAACTTCATTGTTAACAAAACAAAAAAAAATTGATTACCTGCAGGATATGAACATCGTAGCAAGAAATTTCGATCAAAAATCACAATCACAATATGAAAAACAAACACTGTATGTGTTATCAATTTTTTTTTTTCGATTCTGCATTAAGTTTCCCATAAAAGAAACTTAGAATTAAGAACCAATTGTATATACTTCAGTTCAATAATATTTTATATTATTAAATACACAGATAACCCAACTTTCTTCACGAACTCATGAACCTTTGCATTACTCTTCGTCGGTAGAATCATCGTATCATTTTTTTTTTAGTGAATAGTACACTAAGATGGAAGCATTGAAACAACCGATTTAAAAATCACGATAGGGAGTAATCAAAATTACCAAAAAAAATTTACATGAATTATGTCTTTTTGATTAAAAATCTAAATCTACGCAATTAACTTGATAGATTTGCAAAATTCTTCAGTAACCCTTAAAAACAAAATATGAAGCCTCTTCACCATTGAAAAGATATGTGCAAAATTAGATACTTACTCCTAGGTCATGTACTTAAAACACTTCGAAAATCGAAGGGCACACTCGTATCTGTAATATTCGATGAAAATTAAGCCGTACGGTTTTCTGGAACTTGTATGCGCTGCAGAGCGAGAACTTTAATTCGTATTTAGAAACTATATTAGTTTCGTCGGTAGAATCATCGTATGATTTTTTTTTTAGTGAATAGTACACTTAGATGGAAGCATTGATTTGAGTTGAATTTGTGTACAAAGTAAAAGAAATGGTAGATAGTATTAAGTGAGGAAAAAGGCAATACCCATATTTAATGAAATCATAGCACGATGCTCCTTCATGAAAGTACTAGATGACTTCATTGGTGTTTTCAACTAAATTTTTCATTGAGGAGCTTATTTCCTACTGAGCTGACATTGCAAAAAAAAAAAAAAAAAAAAACGCTCGTCAGTATGCAGTTAAAAACTCTTCCTCATGGGTGGTGTTGAAAAGAGTTAAACCTTTGCAGTAGGTAATGTATGAAATTGATATGAATAGGTATAACAAAAAAACATCATCTATATATGAAAACAAGCGATTTAAAAATCAAGATAGGGAGTAATCAAAATTACCAAAAAAAATTTACATGAATTATGTCTTTTTCATTCAAAATCTAAATCTACGCAATTAACTTGATAGATTTGCAAAATTCTTCAGTAACTTTTAAAAAACAAAATATGAAGCCTCTTCACCATTGAAAAGATATGTGCAAAATTAGATACTTACTCCTAGGTCATGTACTTATAACACTTCGAAAATCGAAGGGCAAACTCGTATTTGTAATATTCGATGAAAATTATGCCGTACGGTTTTCTGAAACTTGTATGCGCTGCAGAGCGAGAACTTTAATTCGTATTTAGAAACTATATTAGCAAAAAATATAGATAATTAAAAGCTATATAAGTTTTATTTGAGCTTTTTAACGATTTTAGAGACAAACATTATTTGCCGAATACAAAAAATAGACCCCTACATTTTGTTTACAAAATGTACTCTAACTTTTAAAGAATAGGATTTTTCGAAAAAGTTTCTTTATATTTGATTTGCTACAAGTTTGTTATTTAACTTTTTTCTCTAATATCAAAAATACAAGAGTTATACAGAAAACAAAAATTAGACTCTAGGTACAGTTGTGCAAAATGTGATTTCTTGCTAATTTTTATAATTTGTTTTCATCTGCATTGACCCTTCTTATTTGCGAATAGCAATAATTGCAAGATTCTTAAAATTAGCAACAAAAATACTTCTTCAATTGTACGAGTAAATGATTTCAACAATTTATTAATTAGGTAACAATAAGCAAAAGGTATGAACAAAAGTGAAAAAAAGTGTTTCCAGACTATTCTACATGATTTGTTTCCCACTTTTTTGACATGTATTAATACACAGTGGGCTAGTGTGAAAGCCCTTTTAGCTACATTTTTGCGACAACTTCATATTTTCAACTCAGTGTTGGAAAAATATTTATGAATAACCTCTCTGCAATAATCGGAATTAAATTAAGTTTCTTTTAAATCCATATTTACAAAATACCTACCTACCTATACCACAAATAATCACAGCTAGGTATGTCTATATGATTATTTTTATACCTGCCTAAGCATTATAAATAAACACCTAACCTGTGCCATGTTATACATCACATAGCTACATAATTCGTTTCTTCCTTTTTTACCAGCCACACAAATCTTTAAAATCCAAAACATCAATAGTCATAATTTTCTTATTCCTGACCTATCTTGAGAAATGTCTTTAAAATTACACAAACACAAAATAGTGCGAAAAAAATCTTACCTGCAATGGATACATAGTTACATATACATACATAGGTATGGAAAAAATATACACAATCGGAATACACAACAAATACAACTTCAATAATTTTGTGGTGGGATTGAAAAAGAGAGTAACCAAAAAGCAGAGATAAGAGCGAAAGAGCAACAACGAAAATATATTTTTGATTTGAATTTAGAGAATCCAAATTTAAAAGAGAAAAAGCACTTTAAATGGATCTTAAAATAATTCGAAGACAGCTGTAAATGAAGCTGAAATTAAGAAGAAGTTGAAATTAAGATTTTCAGTTTCATATGACACTTTTTTAAATGGACATCTGTATATGACTATGTGCTTTAACCTACGTCCAACTCTTAACTGACAACCACTCATTAGCCGAAACAATAGAATTTGACAGGAAGAAAACAATATTTGCACACAAACCTAATGATGTAGTTTACGAAATTGCATGCAAAGGAAAAACGAATGAAGAATGTCAAAAAATATACATTGGTATTACAAAACGTGCATTCCCAGCGGGAAATATCTTCCCCAATGAAGTTTATAGCTGAATTCTTCAATCAATTCAATAGCAAAATAATAAAAGGAAACGTCATGCAATGATTTAGTCAGTGAAGAGTCATGCGAGGTTTCCTCAGTTCATAGATTTGAACCCACTTTTCTTTCTTTCGAAAACAACAAGACAACAGCAATCAATTCACTAGCCAGATAATAAAAAGAAACGAGATGTAATGATTTAGTAAGTGAAGAGTCATGCAATGTTTCCTCAGTTCATATATTTGAACCCACTTTCTGCTTTGTGTGAAAACAACCCTTTCTTTCGTTGAATTAAATATTGCTTTTGATATGGAAAATTATAAGATGAAAAAATTGTTGAAAAGTCATGTAGACGTTCATCAGTTCATCGTCTATGTCCACTCATATGCTTTGTAAAGTGTCCACCGCCATTGTGTGTTTTGATAGAAGTTGATTTTTGTTTGTGTTCTCTGTGTTGACATTGTCTACTGACAGTAAATATTATAAGAGGACTTGTGAATTTCTATTAAAATGAGGAAATCTCAGATTGTCTCAAAGTATTTCAGGTTGTTGGTTAATCACCACTTCGCATATGAAGTGGTGATAAACCAACAACCACTGACCTAGTGATTTCACTTTAATTAAATTTAAAGTTTTAATTCTATATTTTATTTTAATTAACCAATCACAAATTCACACATACACAACAGAGTAATGAATTCACTATTTATTTAATTTTCTTCAAATTTTTCATATTGAATTAACTATAATTGCTGAATAAACAACTACCACTAATCTTATGATTTGATAATTGAATTTTCATTACCATTTTCATAGAAAACATTGAACTGATGAATAAACCACATACATTTATGTAGTGAATTCACAGATCATGCAACCATCATGTTTTTCATCATCTGGGTCGGTGAATAAACAACTTCCAACGAAGTAGTGATTTCGTTGGCGAATTTTCATCGGATCTTCAGCATGTTGTTCCCGCCTAGGACATGCCCATGTTAATTTCATCAAAGGAATCAGCTGAAAAGTGGATGGTGCAGCTGCCATTCCTCAAGGAAAAAGCTGATCTTTCCTCAATGAATTTTCAATTTTTCCCGCTGGGTTGTGAAGGTGAGATTATCAAAGCATGATGCAGACATACGCAAGAAGCAGACAGCCAATGCCGTGTGTCAATTGCGTTAAAATTTTGGTTAAATTTGATCCCAGTTAAACTTGATCCGTTTTTATAGGGGTGAATAAAATTGAACGGTTATGCTGTGTCAATTGCATTAAATGGAATTTTTTAAAACATACATTTCCCATTGAAGTTCTTTTCGTTAAGGAACCTATCCCGCTATCCGAGACGGTGTCAACCTATCCAATAATGGTCAGATACCTTGATTTGTTGTAGCAATATCGTTTTTTAGACGGAATTACTACACAAATCTATCCAAATCGCTTTTGATCCGATCTTGAACGCAGAAATTGCATATTGGCAGCGGCAGTCATAGACCTAGTATACCTGGACTGCTAGTCGATCATCATTCTCATACAAAAGTTGTATTGAAGATGGTTTCACCGATTAAAAGCGACAACAGTGCCTATTGTGCCGCGCCGAATGTTTCGCATTGGCTTGGGAGAGCCTTTAAAGTGAAACATTCGCTAGTCAAAATTTATTTGCATGCAGAAAAATGAGAGTGCCCAATCCAACGGCGAATGTTTCTCCACCGCACCGAATGTTTGGCGTTGGTTTGGAAGAGCCTTAAGCGGGGTACACATTATCAAATCAGATCGACATATCTGTTCACGTTTGACAGTGTGTTTTCTCTGTTTGACAAACTCGTTCTTTGCTCACAAATTTTGTTGATACTGTTGAGTGTTTGACATCAAACAGATTTGTCTAACAGGTTTGATAAAGTGTACCCCACTTTCACCCACGATTATTGAAACTGGGAAATCGTCGAATGTGTTTATTCTTAATCAAATTTTTTTCGAAAAATCCAAAGTATGAGTTCCTTATCACGGATATCGCTAATAAGCCAATTTTGGTTGATAATCGTTAGTTAGAGCGTCGTGTGAAAGTCACATACACATCCGGAACAGAAAAACACTCCGAAAACATTACTCGGAACAGCCAATCGAATTATTTTGGAGTAAGCCCAACTAACAATTTAGCTTGTAGTAGGTCCCATTTTCATAATTTCGGAAGATATTGCCTGTATATAATTTGTACAGGGCTTAGTTATGCAAATCAAACATTTTTGTTGGTATTTTTACACAAAACAATTTCCTTAAGGCCTCTTAGAATAAGTTATAAAGCAGTCAATGAGGTTTAACTTTCATAAGGCCTTTTAAAGACCTGCCAACATTGGCAAGATAAAGCGCGAAAACAAATAGTTTGTATATAGCATTCTGCTGCAAGCCTTATACAAATCATGCCACGTGGATTTGCATATAGCGAACTTCTACAAGCTATAGCTTTTGCATTATGTTCTTATACAAATCATACCACGTGGATTTGTATATAGCAAACAACTACAATCTATAGCTTTTGCATTTTGTTCTTATAAAAATCAAACCACGTGGATTTGTATATAGCAAACTACTACAAGCTATAGCTTTTGCATTTTGTTCTTATGCAAACGTGCAGGTCTTTGCGGCTTGTAGGTAGCCAACTAATACAAATCATGCCACGTGGATTTGTATAGCAAATTATTACAAGCTATAGCTTTTGCAATTTGTTCTTATGCAAATGTGCAGGTTTATGCGGTTTGTAAATAGCCAACAAATACAAATCATGCCAAGTGGATTTGTATAGCAAATTATTACAAGCTATAGCTTTTGCAATTTGTTCTTATGCAAATGTGCAGGTTTTGCGGTTTGTATATAGCCAACTAATACAAATCCTGCCACGTGGATTTGTATATAGCAAATTACTACAAGCTATAGTTTTTGCATTTTGTTCTTATGCAAATGTGCAGGTCTTTGTGGTTTGTATATAGCCAACTAATACAAATCATGCCACGTGGATTTGTACATAGCAAACTACTAAAAGCTATAGCTTTTGCATTTTGTTTTTATAAAAATCAAACCACGTGGATTTGTATATAGCAAACTACTACAAGCTATAGCTTTTGCATTTTGTTCTTATGCAAATGTGCAGGTTTTTGTGGTTTTTGCGGTTTTTGCGGTTTTTGTATAGCCAACTAATACAAATCAAGCCACGTGGGTTTGTATACATGTAGCAAGTTAATACAAGCTATTTTTTTGCATTTTTGTTTTTAGCCGTCTTATATAATATTATGGAACTACAGCAGCATTTGAACGTTTTGAATTTGCTGAACAAAATATACATAGTATGTATATATATATATATGTTCATATTATGTACCTATCATACTTTTTACGCGTTGTAAATTAATTTGTATTTCATGGAAATTCAGCGATGAGTAGTGAATAAGTATTGATATTAATATTCATTTTGTTTTAACTTCATTGTTAACAAAACAAAAAAAAAATTGGTTACCAGCAGGATATGAACCCCGGAGCACGAAATTTCGATTAAAAATCACAATCACAATATGAAAAACAAACCCTGTATGTGTTATCAATTTTTTTTTTCGGTTTTGTATTCAAAGTTTCCCATAAGAGAAAACGAAAAAGTGCCTAAATTAAATAGCTGTAATTTTCCTAAATACTTTTGTATGAACAGGTATTCATAATACAATTGGAATAAAATAATTAAACATGTGATTTTGTAAACCAAGCATAAAATATATCGAAACTGATAAATAAAATGCTTTACTTTGTGGGTGTAAAATAATGTTTGGTTAGAAAAAAATCAAGGCAGAGACGTACGGTAGGAGTATTAACAATTTATGTGATTCGGAAAAATTTGTTAGTTTTCAAAATTAAGTTATGTATTTGAATAGATGAAGGTTTTTTCCACTGCAGTTCTTGCAATGAAACAGATGAGCGTAATCTTGGTTTCAGTTCGGAATTACTCCTTCTATTCCAGATTTGTAATATTCGATAGAAAAAGAACAGAAACAATAAAAAAGGAGTAACTCCAGAAAGCGAAATTAATATATAATTTAATTTAAAAAAAAATAAAAGAAAATAAATCGGGTGGCACAACGGCTCATGAAGAATCAGGGCCTAGTGACTAACAACTCGCAACCATTCCTGTGTCCGCCTATCGACAGGAATCGAGGGGACCTACAATTTTATGCCGAATCCGAACGGCTAGACGAGAAGCACTTATTCGTGACAAGTGATACTCTTGGAGGATTTGTCAATTCCTCGCAAGAGGCAGTAGCCCTGAAAAAAACTTTTCAGTTTTTTTTTCATCTCAATTTGCCATAGATTTCTACATTTCTACATTAAAGATAGTGAAGAATTTTAAGTGCAAATGTGCTCCTTATACTTTGGAGTTAGAGCGTGGACCGTGACATCGGTTTTTCGACTTTTCACATTCATCTGAAAACTGTTAAAGCAAAAAGGGGGTTTTCTCGGGTTTTTGACATTTCGACACTTGTGAAATTGAAAAGTAAAATTTCTCTGTTTCTGTTGGTACTAGAGCGCTGGCCGAAACACTAGGTAATACCACCTTCCTAAATCGATTAGCGCCCTCAGATTTTGGCATTTCGACACCCGACCAGAAACCCACAGAGCTTTAATACTTTTGTATTAATATTGTTGCACTTTTTCCGACGGGCCGAACGGACGATTAGTTAATATTTAATTTAAAAAAAAAACAATCAAAACACGGACTTATCAAACACGACCTGCAAGATTAACTTACGACGAATTATGTATTTTGCTTGTTACCCGAATGTCAAGCAAAGAGGAAAATGAAAAAAAACTATGTTCGAGTTCGAGTGTTATGAAAGTGCAACACAAGGTAGTGTTTACAATGCTACCTCCACAGCTATGCTCAGTAAGGGTTTTTTTATCGTTTATAAAAAAATATAATTAAATGAATAAAAAATAAATATTTTCGTTGATGCTGCCACAGGGCCGTAGTCGCTGAAAATAAAAGGGCGCCAGTAATTTTTTGTTTAATAAGGAAATTACAAACTTTTGAAGCGGAAAGCGACGGTGAAAGAATTTTTAATATACAAATAAGACAAATTATGAAATTTAAAGTTTGCAATAAGATTTTAATGAATATTAATTTGCTTGGGAAACCTTCTAAGGAATAAAACCCAAGATCTTTTTGGTACTTTAACAATAGATAGAGGTTAAGAAGAGGTTAAGAAAGAACAAAAGAATAATTAAACGGGTCGTGCGTCTCGCAATATCAAGAAAATTACCGGAACGAAAGCCAAACGAATTTAACGATTTTCAAAAATATGATATGACAAAAGACGAATTTAAGTTCCCTAAGAACAATCACAACTTTACTTATCTTTTTTTTCCCTTGCCTCCAACGATTCCTTTCTGTTTCTTTTTCGTTCCTTCTATGCTCCTTCACAATTTTTCCCTCCTTTATACTGCCTCAAATTTCTCCTTATTTCTATCCTTTTTTTCTCAGCTTTTCTTTCCCACAATTTTTTTTTCTTACAAAACAACTATTTCTCTATATACTGATTTCGATTTCGAAATTGATTTCTAAAGATTCTTTGTTAATATGCTATTACGTTTTGCTTATTCTCAAAATTTTTCGACTCGATCCAATGCTCTTCAGACAAGAAGTGTTCGTCCGGATTTTTCGATGTCCATTCGACATACTTTTTGCGCTGAACTCCCCGGCTTTCGGCCAATCGGAATCCGCGAATTTCGAACACGTCATTTGTAAGCCACTCTCAGCTAACTTGCTGAAGAGCGCTACCGTTGACGAAATCCAGCGGTCCTGCTTACTCGCACCTACTTCTCCCTGACTATGCTTCGTCATCGTGCAAATCGCCGACCGCTGGTGGCAACTTCCAGGAGCGGCGAAACCGATGAACGCATTCAGTCATTTTCCCCCTATTATTTTCTTGAGAAAAAGCCTGACTGACAACAAGCTATCAAAAACTCAAGAACTCAATTTCGACTTACAAAATTCATTAGTCCCCTCCAAATACTGTTTCTAAAACCCCAAAACAAAAGAAAATAAGGAGAAATTCGTCGCAGTGAAAAATACATTAAAAAATTACTAAACTTTTGAAAATTTCGAGGGAAAAGTTGGAAACTATTTTCAAATGAACGCGATTTACAAAAAAAAATTTCGATGGGCTTTCGTTAGATATTGCAGATTAGGGATAAGTTGATAACGTTCCATTTTTAACAAATTAAGATAAAAAGAATTTAACAGCATGACATAACGTTGGGCATTCGGCCATTCTCACAAAGAGTTACTTCGGGCGACTGGGGAGCAACTGTCACCCGCGCTTTATTTTTGGGTTTCGTTTCCAAACAGACCATCCGTCTGTTGGTGATGATTCATATAAGACTTCCTTTTACGACAGACCACCTGTCTGTCAATTATCCATTTTAAGATAGCGATTTCATCGATATTGTTTCTTAAAGATACTGAGAGAGTGTACCAATGGCTGATGGAACATGGCTGCCCTACGCTCCCATAGTATATTGAAGGAAACACCTGTATGGAAAGAAGAAAAGGATAGGTGGGGGCAAGGATTTGGAGAGTGAAAAGAACAGTTTTTGTCGCGGTAAATTTTACCGTGACAAATCCCACCCTTTCCTCCTTGGAAATGTGTTTACTCTTTGAATGAGTAAACCATTTCCAGCGGATCAACTTCGTTAACGATACGACTAAAAAAAAAAAACACCATGAGGCCAAATTTGGCAGTCTATTTCAACACAAAAAAAATTACAAAATAAACTTGAAAGTTACAAAAAAACAAAAAAAGGAAAACAAAATTACGTTACTTTACTTGGGACTTTAGACTCAATCGTTTTCAGAATAACCGTTAAAAGGTTTAAGATCTTTAGTGTGCCAAGTGCCACGATCTTTTCCATTGTCGTCTTCAAGGACTACGTCCAAGGAGACAGACGTTTTCGTATTTTAAACGGCCCGACATACTTCGGCGCCAGTTTTGCTGCGTAATAATTTGCCGCGTTCGACAAATCGAAATTTCTGCTCCATACAACATCATTTTGGAGATATTGAATATCCCTCCTCCTGAGGTTGTAGGCTTCCGGAGATTTCTTGGATGCTGTTCGAAGTTTGACAGCTATATCTGCCCTAAGTTTCCTAAACCTTTCTCCTACATCTCCACCTGAATCCCTATTTTGATTTCTATCTATACCCTGATCACTAAGTGTTAAATCTTGTCTATCACTTGTAGACATTTCTTTGCCGAAATTGGCATAATAAGGTAAAACTCTTAATAGCTCATGTTGGGATGTGCGTATGGCACAAGCTACTTTAGCTAATTTAGAATCCCAAACTCGGTGATTCTCAGAAACGAAAGCCCTCAATGTGGTTTTTATGATTTGGTTAATTCTCTCCACGGGGTTTGCCTGAGGATGATAGAGTGGTGTAAACCTTATCTTTGTTGAATACCCTTCACAAAGTGCCTTTAGTTCCCTACTCTTAAACTGGGGACCGTTGTCACAAATGACGAATTTTGGAACCCCAAACAACAAGAAAACATTATCCTCTAACTCCTTGCATACTGCCTTTGCCGTAGCAGACCTCAATGCAAACAAAAATGGGAATTTAGTAAGATAATCTACAACTGTCAAAATATACATACATCCTCTACTCGACTTGGGTAATGTACCCACTAAATCCACACTTACCATCTCCCACGGAGAAGAAACTCCTATTCTTTCAGTCATAAGACCGGCTGGTTTATCATTAACTGGTTTCACTTGCTGACAAATATAACACTTTCTAACGTAATTTGCTACATCACTTCTCATCTTTGGCCAGTAATATTTGGCCCCTACTCTTGCGAACGTTTTTCTAACTCCCATGTGACTAGCTAACGGACTATCATGGCACTCTTTCAAAATCCCCATCCTGTTAATTTTCCCTACCACTAACTTACACTCTTCATTGTTCTCGTGGACTACTATATGTGTCGATTTGACAAATTTATATAGCCTTCCATTCTCTACCCTCCATGCTGTGTACCCTAACGAATTCGACTCTACTGCCGAAATCATTTTACCCACCCAAGGGTCTAATTCCTCATCCGAAATTCCAGCCACTACTGGAACTCCCCGAGATAACATGTCCGGCACGACATGGTCTTTTCCCTTACGGTGAATGATTTTAAAATCGAATTGCTGAAGCCGAACTGCCCAGCCCGCTTAACTACCCTGTGGGTCTTTGAGGTTACTCAGCCAAACAAGCGAGTAATGATCTGTTATGACCGTAAATTGAACTCCTTCAATGTACGGTCTCAACTTCTCAACAGCCCATAAAACTCCTAAGCACTCCTTTTCGGTAGTGGAATAATTCCTTTCACTTCTATTTAAAGACCTACTCAAATAACAAATAACCTTTTCCCCCTCCTCAAAAGTTTGGGTAAGTACGGCCCCGATACCGTAGTCAGAAGCGTCTGTTTGGACTACGAATGGAAGACTAAAATCGGGACAAGTTAAAATGGGAGCCGTTATTAAAAATTCTTTTGCTTTCCTAAAGGAGTCTTCACATTCTTGAGTCCAGACGAACTTTTTGCTCTTTTTCAGCAAATCGGTTAAAGGCCTAACTACTGTTGCAAAATTCGGTACGAAACGCCTGTACCAAGAAACAGTTCCTACAAAACTTCTAACTTCGTTAACATTTTTCGGTGCAGGTATCCTAACCATACTTTCTACTTTGTCCGGATCAACGTGTAAGCCGTTTCTATCTACTACGTAACCTAGAAATTTAAGGGATGGTCTGCAAAAGTTGCATTTATCCCGACCTACTTTTAATCCTGCTTCACGAAGTCTTTTTAAAACTTCGTTCAAAATCTCTAAGTGTTCTTCAAATGTATCTGTAACGATAATAACATCATCCAGATACACGAAAACAAAAGGCTCCAGCTCTGGTCCTAAAACGCTATCAATAAACCTTTGCCAAGTTGCAGGGGCATTGTGTAAGCCGAAAGGCATTCGCTTAAATTGGAACAAACCCCTCCCGGGAACCGTGAAAGCTGTAAACTTCCGCGATTCTTCCGACATTGGAATTTGCTAATAAGCTGACTTAATGTCCAATGACGTAAGAAACCTAGCATTCCTAAGCTTATCCAAAATCGCCGAAATAATTGGAAGTGGATAAGCATCCCTATCTGTAACCTGATTTAATTTCCTATAATCGACGCAAAACCTAAAGGTACTATCCTTTTTCTTGATAAGAACTATCGGGGAAGCTCAAGGGCTATTTGATTTCTCAATCATATCTTCATCAAACATTTCCTTAAGGGATTTGTCGATGTGAACCTGCATTGCCGGTGAAACCGTATAATATCTTTGTTTGATTGGTTCTGACGTCGTCCTAATAACGTCCTCTACTCTATTAGTAACTCCTTGTCCCTCCGGCATATTCTTAATTAAATCCTCAACTAAAACATTTAATCTTTCCCTCTGCTCATCGTCTAACTCAGACTCTTCTGTGATAGACGTGCTATTTATCGAAGCCACCATATCCTGACTTGAAAAGCTCCTCATACGTGATCGAAGATCCAGGACGATTCCCGATAGTGCCCAAAAATCCGCACCAAGTATCATCGCATGTGGGAGTGAAGGGATAACCAAACATTCTATCAAGACTGATTTATCTTCTACTACCACTGGTAAATTAACTATACCTAAAACGCCTACACCTGCACCATCTGCTAACTGAACTTGCCTAACATTACTTTGTTCTAATCCTATACCTAACTCTTTGAGTACCCTCCAAACGTCCCTACAAATAATCGTTCGCAAAGCTCCTGAATCTAAAAGTCCTAAAAACCTAATCCCATAAATATTTACTCCTAAATACGGACGTCTATCGTCCCCACTTGTCTCTAATGTGAAACCTAGTTTGATGTTTGCCGCCAGCTGGTCGTCAGCAGGCGATCTACCTAAACGCATCGGAGCTCTTGTCTTCCTGGCCCAAGAGTCCCGTTTCCCGAACAGCGCCTACAGTCGCGTCAGGTTGTCCCTGTTACCCCACACCCAAAACAACGCCTAGGAGCGGAACAGGTATTCTAAAAATGTCCTTCTCTATTACAATTAAAGCAGCGACGGGTCCTATTAGGGGTTGGGTCACGATTAACCGCTGTTGCTGTTGTTTCCTGGACGGAAGCAACGTAGGCAACATCAGGCTCCAAAGCTTGCCTGGAACGGTTACTAGGTGGAGGTATAAACGCTTCAACATTGGTCCTAATCGTCTCTAACCTTCTACCCAACGCAACGAGTTAGTTGACCGATTTAATATCAACCAACCCCAATTGCGTTTGGTAGAACGGAGCAATATTCTTCATGAGAATGGACAACTTCCTATTCTCACTCAGAGGCTCTGAAAATCGCTTAAAAAGTGTCTGCATGAGAGCAATGTACATACCCATTGTCTCATCTCTACCCTGAGTTCGTCGCCTAACCTCATCTAATAAAAGGTCATCATAGTTGGAGGGTAAAAACTCCAACTTCAATTCCCTAACTAACTCCGGCCAAGTACTAATTGTTTCCTTAATTGACCTAACCCAAAGAAGTGCCTTTCCCGTGAATAAGTCAACAGCAGATCTAAAAATCCTAGCCTCCGAAAGTCCACGCGATACCCTTAATTCTTCAACCCTTTCTATAAATGAATTCACTGATGAGCCGCACCGCTCACCAGAGAATTTCGAGTCCCACTTTTCTATACGCTCAGAAATCCGGTCACAGTGTTCAACCTGTTGTTGGTATTCTGCACTCGCACGTTGGCCGACCTGCGCAGTTGGTAACGCACCCATGCCTGCTGTCGACGTGTTATTTTCATCGTTGTTTAAATCTTTTTCCTCATCTGGGGATGTATCTTCATCCCCTGATGTCAATTTCCCCATTAATAGTAATAATTCCACCCTAATGTCGGCCACTTCATTGACCTCTTCCGATGACTCTGCCTTAGCTCTAGTTATCCTACCTAACGACCACTCAATTTTTGTCAAAACTTTCAAATATTCACCAGATTTTGGATTTTTCGGAGGAATTTACAAAAGTTCACTGATCTCTACAATTTTGGCTCAAACAGCCTTTGCATCATCCACAAATGAAAAAGGGTAGTGAGGACTTTCGCTTGAAATGGAACCCGAGCGCTCCAACGCTCGCGATGCTCTCAGCGTTGTCCTCATACTATCAAATGGGCCTTCCTCAAGACCACGGGCCTGCAAATCATAAACGAGTTCCTATTTATTAACCTATTCACGTCCATTATTAATTATAAATAACCGAAAAAAAAAATAAAAAAAAATTAAAGTTACTATTTTCAAATTAAAAAAAAAAACATAATCAACACCCAGTTGATTGTTCGGTTAACTAGCCTACGAAAATAAAATTGAAAAATAGAAATTAAGAAAAAAACAACGTCGGCAACACCGTGATGATAAAAAAATCAAATAAAATAACTCTATTCATATATTTTACAAAAACAAAATCAACGCCCAGTTGATTGTTCGGTAAAACAGACCACGAAAATAAAATTGGAAAAGATAAAGGAAAAAAAAATAATAACGGCAACACCGGTGAATGGTAAACAAAATCAAATAAAATAATTCTCTTTACCTATATTTTAATAAAACAAAATCAACACCCAGTTGATTGTTGTAACAAAACCGCGAAAAGGAAAAAACTCCAAAATAACTAAAATAAAATTAATTTAATTCTTAATCAAAAGTATAAGAAAGCTCTATTGCCTTAAAAAAAACTTTTTTTTTTATTAATAGGGGAAAGTCAGCGATATATTTATTTTGTATAATTAAATCAAATTTATAAATCTCGAAAGAGTCAACATCTAGTTGACTGTTGCTAGAAAAATAAAAAAGTAAACGAACAAAAAAAAATTAATCACGCAAACAAAAACAACAACGGCAACTCTAATCTAATTTAAAACGTATTACTACAAAGTTATTAAAGCAAACGAAAGAGTAATCAACTTGCTTTATAAAAACTTTGAAATCCAAAAATAAAAAACACAGATTTTTTTAATTTATCTTTGTACGTTAATGTAGGTCAGTACCTTTATATTAAAAAACTAAGGTATCAATACAACACCCGGTTGATATTGATAATTATTTTTATTTTTGTTGGGCGTAGAAGCCTGTTGAATTGTTGGGCGTAGAAGCCTTATTAATTGTTGGGCGTAGAAGCCTTTTGTAATTTCTTAACTTATTCTTAACCAAGAAATAAAACACAACACTTTCTTTATTTAATATAACACACTTTATTAAACTCTCAAGATGATGTTGTTCGCTGTGCAGGTGGATTGAAAGTAAAGTAAGTTATTTGACGTTTTATGCAATTGCTGTCTTCAGAATTCTCGAGTCTCGATGGGTGACATGGAGAATCGTTTAGCATGAAATAGGCCGTTTCCTCGGACTGTCAATGGGTGCGGGTGCGTTCAACATTCTCCCCGGGCGATAAGGTATTGATGGGTCGTAATCTATTTTTAAATGGATTCAACATCTAGGAAAGCATTTATATTGTTAAATATGTCTCCTCTTTGACATAAAAAGAAAGAAATTCATTAATATTTAGAACAATTTTATTGAACAAAAATAGAATTATATGTAATTTGCCTTTCGGCTAGGGTAATGAATGCTGCCAATCAATAGTATAGCTCATGTAAAACTCTATATTATGGAACGAGTAGTATTGGCTTGTGTATTTTGTTTTTGTGGGTTCTATTCTGTTCAATTAAAAGTTAAAATGAATGAAAATTTTGATTACGGTGCCGGTAGTGTTTATTTTAGTTGTTTTATGTTAAATTATTATATTTTGTGTTTGTTAAATTTGTGTTAAATGTCATTAATATTCAGAGTAGTCAGCAGATAATCCAGGTGAGTCATTATCTTGTATAGTTTATATCTTATTTATGTTAAATTTGGAATGTTTAAATTTCCTATTTGATTTACATATGTTTGTGTGTATTTTTAAATTTTCGATTAAGGGTGGTTTTTATCGGTCAGTATTAATGTTGTTCGATGTAAAGTGGACTGTATTGATGATTTTCGTGGTTTAATGTTAATTTAAAGCGGATTATAAATTATTTATATATAGTGTTTTTATAAAGTGATGAAATGTTATTACGTTTGTGAATTATGTAAATTTATTTATCGTCATGTGTTTTTTGATTGAACAAGTCAATATATTTAATTGTGTTAAAGTGTTTTAACGATGTTTTGGTGTACGATTGTGTATATAAAATGTATATTAAATTTTTATTTGTGTTTTTCTTCCGAAATGAACAAATTAAAATTGATGAACTGAATTGTGTTCATGTTAATATTTTAATAAAATGAGAAAATAATGCATTTATATAAAGTGATGTGCTGCAAATTGATGTGATGTGTTGTGATAAATGTGTTATGTTGAGATATATATATATATATGATGTGTGTATGTATGATGTGTGTGTATGGTGTGTGCGTGTGTGTGTGTGTGCGTGTGTTATTTAAGAATTTGAATTAATTTATGATTTTGAATAAGGTTTCTGAATTCCAAATAAAGGTTTTCATTCATGCAAATGTTGTTTTAAATTCGAATTAAATTAATTTAGGTAATTTATTCAACGGCAGAGGACAAAGTTTGGTTATTGGACGTTTGTATTCGCCTTGTTGGGTTTTGACCTTCACCACTCGAACGATACCATCAGCTCCAGGATAGGTGACTATTATACGGCCGAGATTCCATTTTGTTGGTGGTAGCCGTTCATCTTTGATTAGGACGAGGTCTCCGATTTCCAACTGAGGTTGTGGCTTGAGCCATTTCGGTCGCTGTTGAAGTCGTGCTAAATATTCTGTCTGCCAATGCTGCCAAAAGGTTTGTAAATTGAATTGTATATTTTTCCACCGATCTACTAAACTTGTTCTCCCTATGGTGAGGTCAGGTTCTGGAACTGTGTGCATTTCTGCTCCGATGAGGAAATGTGCTGGAGTAAGTGCTTGAAAATCATCTGGGTTTTCCGTTAAGGGACATAGAGGCCTCGAATTTAAACACGCTTCAACCTGCGTCAGAAGCGTGGAGAGTTCCTCAAAGGTGAGTGTCCCGTTTCCGATGATTCTTTTTAAGTGGCGTTTGACACTCTTCACACCAGCTTCCCATAATCCTCCAAAATGGGGTGAAGCTGGGGGAATGAAATTCCACTTTGTTCCTTGGGATGCTAAAACTGCAGCAATTTCCTTCCAATCATGAGTGGCACCATTTAGAAGACGATGAAGTTCTCCTTCTGCTCCTTTGAAATTTGTGCCGCAATCACTATACATTTCACAACATATTCCTTTTCGAACTGTAAATCAGCGAAAAGCAGCTAAAAATGCTTGGGTAGTCAGGTCACTTACTGCTTCCAAGTGGATGGCCTTTGTTGCCAAGCAAACAAAAATTGCCAAGTAACCTTTATAGCATTTCGCACCGCGACCTTTCCACGCTCGAATGCTTATTGGACCGGCGTAGTCTACTCCTGTATGACAAAATAGTCTTGACATTCTCACCCTAGGCGTTGGCAAATCTCCCATCAATTGTTCAGCTGACTTAGTCCTGTGGCGATAGCATATAACGCAGTTGTTAATATATTCTTTGACAGCTCGTTTGGTGTGGAAAATCCAATATCTTTTCCGAATATAACCCAGCATTAGCTGCATACCTCCATGAAGTGTCTGCTCGTGTGCTTGCCGAAGAATCAGTTTTGAAAAATGGTGATTTGAATGCAGTATAATTGGATGTTGTTGGTCATACGAAAGATTAGAATTTTGCAATCGTCCTCCAACGCGGATAATTCCATATGCATCTATAAACGGATGTAACGTAGCCATACCTCTGGATTTTGTGATACCATCAGGAAAAATTTCTAGTTGAACAACCCGTGCTAAAGTTTTGGTCGATTCGTTGAGCTCATCTGGTGAAATCGGTCCAGTATTCCATTTAGATGTGGTGTTGCGTGAGTTATTTATAAAACGTAAAACCATTGCAACAATTCTTTTTAATTTGTTGATTTCAGATACACGAAATATGAATTCATTGATTGGACGATTAACTTCAACGGCGTGAATAAAATAAATAAATCGGGTGGCACAACGGCTCATGAAGAACCAGGGCCTAGTGACTAACAACTCGCAACCATTCCTGTGTGCGCCTTTCGACAGGAATGGAAGGGACCTACGATTTTATGCCGAATCCGAACGGCTAGACGAGAAGCACTTATTCGTGACAAGTGATACTCTTGGAGGATTTGTCAATTCCTCGCAAGAGGCAGTAGCCCTGAAAAAAACGTTTTAGTTTTTAGGTGGACGAGGCTGGGAAGCGATCCCAGACCTCCAGCGTGACAGTCGAACGCACTAACCATTACGCTACGGGCTACTACGGCGTGATGAACTTGTAATATTCGCTTATCGATTTCTGTTGTGAAATTTGATGGCTGGATAGGACACTGGAAATCCCGAGAAGAATTCAAAAAATTAGGCCCATTCCACCATAGAGTATTGTCCAGCAATGCAGTTGGAAGAACTCCTCTGGAAACCAGATCAGCTGGATTGTGCTGAGTAGGCACATGTTTCCATATATCCCCGCTAGTTAAACGTTGGATCTCTCCTACTCTGTTTCGCACAAAAGTATCCCATTTCGTTGGTGAAGCTTTAATCCAAGAAAGAGTGATGGTGGAATCAGTCCAAGCAAACATCCGGATATTCTTGTTTCCCAATACCTGGTTGACGTGATCAAGAAGGTTTGCCAACATGGCAGCACCGCAAAGTTCTAAACGTGGTAGACTGACAGATTGTACGGGAGCGACCTTGGATTTGGCCATTAAAAGGTGCATTTTAACCTGGCCTTTATCGTCCTCAACTCTTAGATATACTGTTGCTCCATAGGCTTTCTCCGACGCGTCGCTGAAACCATGCAACTCCATTCGAAAAACATCTCCATTCGTCTGAACCCACCTTGGAAGTTGGATATTGTGAATTTCCTTTAAGTCTTCGTAGAAAACATTCCATTGTTCAAGAAGCGATAGTTCAATTGGTTCATCCCACGACATCTCTCTCACCCACAGTTGTTGCATGAATATTTTCGCCTTAACGATACATGGTGCATTCCATCCCATCGGATCAAAAAGGCGTGCGATTACCGAAAGGATAAATCGTTTAGTTGGTTGCGGGTTACAAAGAGAAATGTAACGAAACGAGAATCGATCAACAGAAGGAAACCAGTGGACACCAAGCGTCTTAACTCGATCAGAATCTTCTGATGGCATTGAGAATGATGATTCTCGTTCTTGAGTTGGAATGCCTGCAAGTAATTCATCGGCGTTGGAAGTCCATTTACGTAAGTAAAACCCAGCTGTCTCTAGTGTTGATTTAATTTCCTTTATTTTCTGTTCAGCTTCTTCAACGGTGTTTGCTCCGGATATCAAATCATCGACGTACATTTCGCTACGAATCATCGTGTTGGCTAGTTGGTTTTGTGGATTATCATCGCAAGAAATGGCGCGGCTGCTGTTCCAAACGTATGTAAGTGTATTGAGCCTGTAGATCTTTACCGGATCTTCCGGGTTATTTCTCCATAAAACCAACTGATAATTTCTATCTTGCTCCACCATCCAGATTTGACGATACATCTTTTCAATATCGGCTGTGAACGTGTATCTATACAACCTCCATCTAAGAATTATATCGCAGACATTTTGTTGAAGTGCAGGACCCGCCATCATCACGTCATTCAAAGAGATTCCGTTGGAAGTTTTAAAAGATGCATCAAACACCACTCGTAATCTTGTTGTTGAACTGCTTTCTTTAATGACAGCGTGATGTGGCAAGAAATAATGCTTATTCTCTGGCAAAGAATCTCTATCAACCTCGTTCATGTGACCTAACTGGATATATTCATTGATGCATGTCGAATACTGGTTTCGAAGCTCTTCATTACCATCAAGTCGTCGCTCCAAGCTTTGGAATCGACGGAAAGCACCTTGAAAGGACTCACCGAAAATTGGAGGTACGTTTCCTTTAAATGGCAAAGCAACTTGGAAACGCCCATCAACTGCATGCCTTGTGTTGTTTATAAAATGTTCCTCACGCTCAATATCTTCTGGTTTTTGAAATTGCTTAAACCGCGTCTCTTCCAATTCCCAGAATTTTCGAAGCTGTGACTCCACATCTATAGTCTGAATGAAACTTCTTATTGATGGCGATTGAGATGCAATTGGGGCCTTTCCAAACAAGATCCATCCTAATGTGGTTTTTTGCATTACCGGCATTGACTTGTCTTTCGGATGAACCAAATCTGGCAGTAAAACTTCAGCTAAAACATCACTACCCAACAAGAGATCGATTTTTGATGACTTGAAAAATTCAGGATCGGCTAGGATGAAACCGTTGAGATGGTTCCAATTCTCAACGTTGAGGGTACGGGCCGGAAGATGCCCAGACAGTGACTGAAATATATATGCTTGCGTTGTTGTCGCAAAGGAAGAATGATGTGAAGCAAAGGATATGTCCACTACTCTTAGACAAGTGCCACTGCTGACCAAACCTAGCCCGGATACCTCTGTATGAGTTGGCATAGATTTGAGTTGAAGTAACTGTGCAGCAGACTCCGTGATGAAAGATGCTTCAGATCCAGAATCCAACAATGCTCGCAGCGTCAACCACTCCCCCAACGAAGTCTTCACTTTCACAAGGGCGGTTGCCAGTAAAACTTGTGAGTTTCTATTTGGGAAAGAGTAATGTGAGTGATGAGCAGTTACAATGTTGGAAGAAGATTGTTTTCCGCTAGAACACTGGAATGGAGGTGCATCAGCGTTCATAGTTGCAGCTTGAGCATTTTGGTTTACACTCTGTTGCTGGCTTTGCTTCTGTGAATGGCTAATATTTTTTTGTTGTGAATGTAAAGGCTGAAAAGAGTTATTATAATTTGGTTGCAATCGTGAAGGTTGTTGGCTTGGCTGAGAAGGATTATTAGTTGAATGCAATAAGCTATGATGTGGTTGCTGGCAATAATAGCACCTACGACCACTTGGACAGCTATCTAATGTGTGATTGTATCCTTAACAGTTTCGACACAAACCTAACTTATTAATAACCTGACAACGATCGGTAATACTCATTTTCAGAAATTTATCACATCTTCTAACTGCATGTTTACTTTTTTGGCATATTTTGCAGGTTAGCTTTGCTTTATCAGCCTGTGTGAAAAACGATTGTTTGTGAGAGGAACTCCGCGACGTGCTGGAAGAACTAGGAGGGTGCTGTTGATCAACTGCTTCCAAAGTCCTGAACCTGGTCTCCAAGAAAGAAGTAAATTCCTTGAAAGAAGGCAATTCCTCCCACATTTGTTGCGCTTTGGCAGGTAACTTGCGCAATAAAATAAATATCAGTATAGGATCTAAATGATTTACTTCTATTTTTAAATTTGACAGACTGTGTATCACTTGTGTTGACGTGTACAGAAGATCTCTAATCGATTCCGCACGTTCCTGGGTCAACGAGGGCAAATTGAAAAGATTGTTCAGCTGAATATTAACGAGGACACGTGGATGATCGTACCTATCTTTCAAAATAGACCATGCTTTGTCATAATTGTGGTCCAACGTTTTAAGCGTTAAAAGCAGCTTTTCACCATCCCCTGTCAAGCTCGTCTTTAGATAATGCATCTTCTGAATTTCCGATAGAGATTCCTTACTGTCGACGAGGGATACGAAAATATCATGAAAATTCGATCATGCTTCATACTTTCGATCGAACACCGGTATTTTGATAACAGGTAACTGAATTTCATTTGCCTTTGTGCACACGGGCTTAACCTCAGTTTTTTCACATTTATCCAGCGCTTCTGCCAACGTTGCCCTGTATTCGATGTACTCGTCCCTAATTGTTTCGTATGTGGAATCCACTCCAGGTTTCGGATCTTCATCTTCCTGAAGGCCTGCTGCCACACTTCCTCGAGCAGCTTCATTCTACTTTTAACCTGATTTGCATTGACACACACACTTCTCTTTTTCTCAAATTTTTCAATATCATTTTTTATTGTTTTTAATTTCATCAAAAGTTTTTTAGATGCCATTGTAATTGATAAATAATTTGTCAAATAAAAAGAAAAGTAAGCAAAAATTACTCACTATGAAGTTCCTTCACAAAATGGCGGTGTTGAAAATCCTCGTGGTTGATATTGCTGACACACGTTGACACATTTTACAAAATCCAATTTTATCACATCAATCCTTGGTTAAAAATGTGTAATTCCTCCTGTGCAAGAAGGACCAAATGTTGGGCGTAGAAGCCTGTTGAATTGTTGGGCGTAGAAGCCTTATTAATTGTTGGGCGTAGAAGCCTTTTGTAATTTCTTAACTTATTCTTAACCAAGAAATAAAACACAACACTTTCTTTATTTAATATAACACACTTTATTAAACTCTCAAGATGATGTTGTTCGCTGTGCAGGTGGATTGAAAGTAAAGTAAGTTATTTGACGTTTTATGTAATTGCTGTCTTCAGAATTCTCGAGTCTCGATGGGTGACATGGAGAATCGTTTAGCATAAAATAGGCCGTTTCCTCGGGCTGTCAATGGGTGCGTTCAACAATTTTAAACAAACGAACGCGATAAGGAAAAAAAAATAACACGAAATTTTAACTTTTATGGTAGTGTAGTAAGACTTTCGAACCACACTGTTATATAAATTATATAATATTTATCAACTCAAAAAAAAACAACAATTAAACAAACAAAAAAAAATAGTCAGTCGAATCTATTTAAAATTTTAAAATTCAACCTACTATGGTCACACCAAAAACTAATTATTAATAATAATAAAAAAAACTCGAATTTTGTAGAATATTAAATAATCTTCAGCGCTAACAAAAACAAGAGAACGCAAGTTATTCTGTTGAAACAATATTTTAGAATGAAAATTTATTGATTATAAATTAATTGATAAAAAATATAAAAATAATCTGATAAGAAATTCTTACTATAGTGTTTGAACATTACACTAAACATACATAATTCAATACTCCTCCTCGTTCATACAATATTACATTTGTCTCTAAAATAATTATGTTTTTGTGTATTCAAAGGTTTCGTAAGTAAATCTGCAATCACTTCATTAGTAGGACAATATTCACATTCGATGATCTTTTTCTTTGCCAAATCTCGAATCATCTTGTATTTTGTATCGATGTGCTTGGTTTTGTATGAGAACTGTCGCGCCTTAACTCGATACATCCTTGATTGTCTTCGAATAAAATTGTTGGCGAATCAAACTCTTCATGCATCTCTACCAATAGTTGTCGCAGCCATTTTACTTCTTTTGCTGCGTCCGAAATTGATATGAACTCTGCTTCACAAGTTGATGATGATACCATATTTTGTTTTTGACATGACCAGCTTATAGTTCCTCCATTAAGAAATATAATGCGCCCACTATTTGACTTTCTATCAATTCGATCATCAGCCCATGACGCATCAGCATAACCAAATAATGAAAGATCATTTGAATGGATGTTGCTAACCTTTCATTTCATTTTTTGTGTTGTTTTAAGATATCTCACCACACGCTTGAGCTGGTTCCAGTCTTCTGTTGTTGGGTTAGATACCTTCTGAGCCAAAACGCTGACGCTTGCTGAAATATCTGGCCTTGTGTTGACCGACAAATACAACAATCGTCCAACTAATCTACGATACTTCGTATTATTTTCCAGCTCAGTTGACGGTACTGTTTTTCCGTAGTTGACATCTAATGGCGTTTTAGCTTCTTTTGCATCTATAAGTCCAAAATCTGATGCAATTTGCATTATGTAATTTGATTGACAAAGCTCCAAATTCCCATGTAAATCTCTGCTAACTTCCATACCCAGATTGTGTTGAATTTGTCCCAAATTTCGCATTTTAAAATTTGATTTGAGAATACTCTCAATTTTCTTCATTTGATCAATTGATAGACAAGCCACTAGGATATCATCAACATAAACAATAATGTAGCAGTAACTCTTATCAATCCATTTTGAGTACATACATGGTTCATTGTAGCTTTGATTAAAGCTTCCTTCGATCTTGCTGCTTGCTTTAGTCCGTAAATGCTTTTTCTCAATAAGCATACTTTTGATTCATTGATACTCTTGAATCCCTCTGGTTGTCGCATATAAATGGTTTCAGTCAATTTCCCATTCAGAAAAGCAGTCTTAGCGTCCAAGTGATAAACAAGCATTTTTCTTTTTGCTGCTACTGATAGCAAGGTTCTAAATGTGGTGTGTAGCACAACAGGAGCAAAAATTTCCTTGGGCTACATACCTTGCTTTGTAACGCTCAATTTCACCACTTGCGTCTGTTTTTATTTTAAAAACCCATTTACCTCCAATTGCTGTGTTTCCTTTTGGTTAATCGACAAGTTCCCATGTTCCGTTAGATTTATGTGACTCAATCTCCTCCTGCATTGCAATGAGCCAATACTCCTTATCATCACTTTCTATAGCTTCCGTATACGTTTTTGGCTCAATGAGTTCCTTTGACATGAATAAGCTATCAACCTGTTGTTTCCACTCATATTTTAAACGCTTTGGTGGAACTCCTTTATTACTGCGTTGTGAAACTCGATTTGGTTCTTGCAATGCTTGTGCAGGTCTATCACTTTCTATTGACTGGTCTTGAAATTCTCCGTTGCTGGTTTGAATATTTTGTTCCTCGTCCTGTATGACTTGCTTTTCAAGTGAAGATTCCTCGTTGCAATTGTTTCTTGTTGAACGACTAAAACTTAATTCAACAAGTTCTTCTTCCCTCTTGTCATTCACTTTTGACACATTCGAACTACTGAACTTCACATCTCGATTTACAATGATCTTCTTTGTTTTTGGATTATAGCATCTATAAGCTTTTGACTGCTGATCATATCCTAAAAAGATCATTTCGATACCAACATTGTCGAGCTTTTTTCTTCTTTCTGTTGGAACATGAACAAAGCACTTCGACCCAAATATTTGAAAATTGTCTGTACTAGGCTTCGTGCCGTTCCATCTTTCATATGGCGTCATGTCTGTTGTTCTTGTGATGGTATGATTTTGAATAAAATTTGCCGTTGCTACTGCTTCACCCCAAAAACTGAACGGAAGATTTGCGTCTATTAGCATGCAACGCGCCATTTCGATTAACGTACGATTTTTTCTTTCAGCTTTTCCATTTTGTTGGGGGCTGTATGGAGCTGTTAGCTGAGTCTGTATTCCTTTTGCCTTCATGAAGTCTTTTAAGCTTTTTCCGGTGTATTCACCACCCCTATCTGAACGTATGATTTTAGGTCTCCTCAACAACTCCGTTTCACACAATGCTACAAACTCCTTCAGCTTCTGTTCAACTTCTGATTTGTGTGCTAGTAAACAAATTATGGTAAAACTTGAATAATAGTCGATGAATGTAACTACGTATCTTTTGCCACCTGGAGTAATTGTTTGCATGGGTCCGCAAACATCCATATGGATCAATTCTAAGGGTGCTGAAGATTCCGTTCTCGACTTCTTTGGAAATGGTACTCTGGTTAGTTTTCCTTTCATGCAAGTGTCACATGTTTCCTTAAGTCCGCAGTCGACAATCTGCAAGTCTTCAACAATTCCTTTTGAGTCCATGGTACGAATAGCTTCTGGATTTCGGTGTCCCATCTTTCGATGCCACGTATGAATGCACTTATCATTATGTTGTAACGCACATACTGCATCTGGCTGACGTAATACATACATATCACCAATTGCGTCCGCAACACCTATTTGCTCGCCCTTATACTTTATTTCACCAATGCGATTATCAAATTCAACGCGCATACCAGGGTTGGTGAGTCGTTTAACTGATAATACATTGCCAACCAAGTTAGATACAAATAGAACTTCTGTTATCTTCGCTCTATGTACGTCATTCCGCTCGTTGCAAAATTTTAAATATCCTGTACCAATTCCTTCTACTTTAGCAATTTCACCATTAGCCAATTTGATTGTGCTTTTGTAGGACTCGTCTATTGTGGTGAAAAACAGCTTGTCATTCACTGCGTGTCTGGTCGCACCAGAGTCTATTATCCATTCATACTTCATCTTCTTCGTATTACCAATTGTAAACAGAAATTCTTGTTCATTAGTACAGTGCAATGAACCTCCTGGTGGTTTCTCTGCGATAGAATTCACTTTATCGCCGGAGCTCTTCTTCTTGCCTTTGTATTTCTTTGCTAGCCATTTCTTGTATTTTGGACAATCTTTCTTGAAATGATCTTGCTTTTTACAGAAAAAGCAAATCCTCACTTTTAATATAACTTTTAGGACTGAATCACTGGTAGCTCCTTCTGAATTGAAATGTCGTTCGTATTCGGCGATTACCCGTTGTTGAACCAACGCATAAGTTACTTCTTCTTCCTTACGTACCTCTAGTGTCGTGATTAATGCATCATAACTTTGTGGCAGACTACTTAGAACATTGCTGCACTCCATTTATCGGACAATGTTTCTTCTCCAATGTCACATAACTTGGTAAACAAATCTTGCATCTTGTTTATGTGAGATTTAGCGTTGCCACCTTCTTCAAGTTTCAGAGAGCATATTGATCTCATTATAAATACCTTATTTGAAAGAGTATTTTTCTCGTGATACTCTCTTAAAGCATTCCATGATTCTTTCGCTGTTCTTTTCGATCTGATTAATGCCAGTTGATCGTCTTCAACCAACAAGCCAATTGTCCCTCTTGCTTCATCATCGAATTGATCCCATTCATCGATAAGTCTTTGATTCTCGACTGATCCATTTGCGTCTCTTATTTCTTGAGGTCGACTTCCTGATATCACCTTTTTCCACAACAGCTCCATTTTAAACTTCCAATTTGCATAATTAATGTTGTTTAGTTTCGCAAACTTGGATGTAATAGCTTCTGCCATTGTTTTTTTGTAAAATTCTGTTTCGTTTCTCTGTTGTGATCTTGATTCTTTATTTCTTTTATTATTTCAACAAAACCCTAGTATCACTATTTTTGTTCTACACAAGTTATTCTGTTGAAACAATATTTAAGAATGAAAATTTATTGATTATAAATTAATTGATAAAAAACATAAAAATAATCTGATAAGAAATTCTTACTATAGTGTTTGAACATTACAGTAAACATACATAATTCAATAAATTTGGTGTAGGGAAATGCACCACAACAGAAAAGTTGAATTTAATTAGAGGGAGAGAAAATATATGTGACATATATACTAAATCAAACTGAATTGTGTATATGAAAATATTAACCGTTGACAGAAAAAAATATGAAATAATATGTTTGTATTTAATAAATTAATAAGACCACTTTTCAAAAATATATATTGATAAAAACAGATTAATCAAAGAAAAAGAATATGATTCAAAAGGTAGGTAGGTACTCACTCTTTAAAAAAAAATAAATTACTGTAGTAGGTTAGATTAGGTATCCAAACAAAATTCCACCTGTTGCGCAGCTTCTATATACTATGTAGGTAGGTAGGTATTCGGTATATGGAGTTTGCAAACAATTATTGCACGAAATGCAATCACACTTTCAGCACAAATAAATCACTTTATTCACCTGCAGGGAAGAAAAAAAATATAATTAAATGAATAAAAAATAAATATTTTCGTTGATGCTGCCACAGGGGCGTTTAATAAGGAAATTACAAACCTTTGAAGCGGAAAGCGACGGTGAAAGAATTTTTAATATACAAATAAGACAAATTATGAAATTTAAAGTGAATATAATGAATATTAATTTGCTTGGGAAACCTTTTAAGGAATAAAACCCAAGATCTTTTCGGTACTTTAACAATAGATAGAGGTGAAGCAAATTAAAATGGACCGTTATCACTCTGTCCCGAAAGAACAAAAGAATAATTAAACGGGTCGCGCGTCTCGCAATATCAAGAAAATTACCGGAACGAAAGCCAAACGAATTTAACGATTTTCAAAAATATGATATGACAAAAGAAGAATTTAAGTTCCCTAAGAACAATCACAACTTTACTTATCTTTTTTTCCCTTGCCTCCAACGATTCCTTCCTGTTTCTTTTTCGTTCCTTCTATGCTCCTTCACAACTTTTCCCTCCTTTATACTGCCTCAAATTTCTCCTTATTTCTATCCTTTTTTTCACAGCTTTTCTTTTCCACAAATTTTTTTTCTTACACAACAACTATTTCTTTATATTCTGATTTCGATTTCGAAATTGATTTCTAAAGATTCTTTGTTAATATGCTATTACGTTTAGCTTATTCTCAAAATTTACCGACTCGATCCAATGCTCTTCAGACAAGAAGTGCTCGTCCGGATTTTTCGATGTCCATTCGACCCACGTTTTGCGCTGAACTCCCCGGCTTTCGGCCAATCGGAATCCACGAATTTCAATCAAGTCATTTGTAAGCCACTCTCAGCTAACTTGCTGAAGAGCGCTACCGTTGACGAAATCCAGCGGTCCTGCTTACTCGCACCTACATCTCCCTGACTTTGCTTCGTCAGCGTGCAAATCGCCGACCGCTGTGGTAGCAACTTCCAGGAGCGGCGAAACCGATGAACGCATTCAGTCATTTTCCCCCTATTATTTTCTTGAGAAAAAGCCTGACTGAAAACAAGATATCAAAAATTCAAGAACTCAATTTCGACTTACAAAATTCATTAGTCCCCTCCAAATACCGTTTCTTTAACCCAAAAACAAAAGAAAATAAGGAGAAATTCGTCGCAGTGAAAAATACATTAACAAATTACTAAACTTTTGAAAATTTCGAAGGAAAAGTTGGAAACTATTTTCAAATGAACGCGATTTACAAAAAAAAATTCCGATGGGCTTTCGTTAGATATTGCAGATTACTTACTTTACTTAGATCCTTGACCCCTCTAAGGGGCACAGGGCGTCAACTACCGCTACACGCCATCTCGTTCGGTTTCTGGAAATGTATTTTAGCTCTCCCCAACTTTTACCGAGCTTTTGTGATTCCTTGTCGACTGTTCTGCGCCAAGATTTTCTCTGGCCTCCAGGTCTTCTGCCATCTTGGATGAGTGGATCCCACTCCATTGCATGTCTTGCAATAGAGTCTGCACCACGACGTAGGGTGTGACCAATCCACTGCCACTTTCTTTTCCTAATCACGATGCCAATAGGACTTTGGCCCGTTCTCCGAAGGAGTTCTTGGTTGGAGATGGTGTTCGGCCAAAAAATCCTTAGGATGTTTCGGAGACATCTATTTTCGAAAGTTTGTAGCTTCCTTGTGACAGAGGCGGTCACTTTCCATGTACTACACCCATATAGTAGTACTGACTCTACGTTCGACCGGAACAGTCGCAGCTTGGTCTTCGTACTGTAGACGATGCTCCTCCAAACTTTAGACAGCATGCCGAAAGCAGCTTTAGCTTTGCCGATTCGGCAGTTAACATCTTCATCCGTACCACCGCCGTCTTTTGAGACAACACTACCGAGGTACAGGAAGTTGTCCACCGCTTCAACCTGCTGTCCCGCAACGACAACTTGAGAAGAAGATTCAGAAATGTTGAGGATTTTTGTTTTCCCGGTGTTAATCCTCAAACCGACTTTGTTTGCCTCGCATTCCAGATTAGTCACCATATGGTGAAGATCCATAATGTTGTGCGAGAGCAAACAAATATCGTCAGCGTAATCAAGATGTTGCAGGAACGAAAACATCGTCCATCGAATTCCACGCGCTTGCTCGGCTAGAGCTGCATGAAGGACATCCCCTATAACCACCAGGAAAAGTAGCGGAGATAGCAAACATCCTTGACGAACTCCGCTATGGATATCGAAGACCTCTGATACCTTTCCGTTGTGTAAGACTTGACACGATGCACCCTCGTAGGTAGCCTTTATAACGGCGATAATCTTCTCGGGTACTCCTCTCCTACGTAAAGCTGACCAAATGAAATCTCGATTCAAACTATCGAAAGCCTTTTCGAAGTCGATGAAGAGCAAAAGAAGAGGGGAACGGAACTCCACGCATTGTTCTATTATGATCCTCAAGGTGTTGATGTGATCAATGCAGGATGAGCCTGCACGAAATCCCATTTGCTCTTTGTCGAGAGTAGAATCGAGATGTTCTTTGATTCGTTCCAAGATTATTTTCGCCATTATCTTTGCCACCGCGGGGAGGACACAGATCCCTCTCCAGTTTCCGCAATCCGTAAGATTTCCCTTTTTTGGCAGTTTGACGATCATCCCTTTTTTCCATTCAATGGGGAAACTTTCGTTCTCCCATGCCTGTGCTATTAAGGGGTGTAGCAACTTCGCTGATGTTTGTGGATCTGCTTGGTAGAGCTCAGCGGGAATTCCGTCCAAACCTACCGCTTTGTTGTTCTTGAGGGATTTGATTGCTGATGTTATCTCGGCTAAACTGGGAGGGCAGGTGCGAATACGGGAACTAGTTTCTACGAATAGCTCATTTGGGTTAGGGGCTGGAACACCTCCGCTATCGCCTATGTGGTTGAGCACGCTAGCAAAATGTTCCTTCCATCTCCTGAGCTGATCCTCATCCGTAACTAGCAGGGTGCCGTCTACATCCTTGACGAGGTGTTGTTTCCGGGAGTTGTTGTTTCCAACCAATTCCTTGGTTATCTTGTAGACGGTACCACTGTCGCACCTTGATGCTGCTTCCTCTGCCTGTTCTGCGAGAACATTTACGCGCCTCCTTTTGTCACGCCTGACACTACGCTGCACTTCTTTCCTTTTCCTACGGTACTGAGACTCGATGTTAAATCTCTCACCTACTGGGGCAGCCGCAAGTTGGGATCTAATCACGTTCCTTTCTTCAATCTTGCTCCATGTATCTGCAGAAAGCCATGTGCTTTGGCTTCTCTGCCTTATACCCACAGACTCAGTTGCGGCAGTTGCAAAGGCCTTTTTCACATTGCTCCAGTGTTGGTCTGCATTTTCTGGCGTGGCAATGCTGATGGCTTCTGCTTCTGCGGCGAGGCGGTCCTTATATCTTTGGCGCACTTTAGGATCCCGTAATCTGTCGGTATTGTACCTGGGTGTACGCAGGAAGTTTTGCCGATTACCATCCACTGAAGCAATTCGAAGACGAACGTAGGCAAGCACAAGATGGTGATCGCGAGCTAACCCTACATCAGCACCGCGTCTGTTTCGGACGTCGAGAAGACAATTTTTAAAGCGCTTGCTAATAGCAAAGTGATCGATTAAGTTCGCTGTACATTGACGATCTGTGGATAACCAACTTATCTTGTGCGAGATCCTATGCTCGAACAGATTACCTCCAATGAAAAGCTGATTTGCGTTACAGAAGTCAACAAACCGCTCTCCATTGTCGTTCCGTTCCCCGATACCGTGGTTACCCAGAACGTGCTTCAACGCTGTGTTGTCCTGGCCAACCTTAGCATTAAGATCTCCCATTACGATAGTGATGTCTCCATTCGGCGAGCTTCTGAAAACCGCGCTAAGTTGGCTGTAAAATTTGTCCTTCTCGGCATCCGACGCTTCCTCAGTTGGGGCATAGCACTGGATGATGGTGATTTTTCTTAATTTACTCTGGAACCTGGCTGTCAATATCCTGTCGTTGATGGGTTTCCAGGTTATAAGACTTTGCCGCGCCTTTGGAGTCAACATTAAACCTACGCCGGAACATCGGGAGCTTCCAACTGGTTTTCCGGAGTAAATAAAGAAAATGTTTTTCGAAGGTGAATCCACCTGCCCTGCGCTCAACCATCTCACTTCACTCAGACCCAAGATGTCTAGCTTGTACCGTAGGAATTCTTTCTCAAGTTGGAGGAATCTGGCGTTGTTAGGGCCTTCTTCGCGGTTATCGAGAAGAGTTTTAACATTCCAGAATCCAATCTTTGTCCTTGTTCGATAGCCAAAAGTCGTCATCGTTTGATCATTCCTTATCCGAGGCTGTAGTTGCCGATTCGAAGCGGTTGATTTCTTTACATGTGGTAGGTTGCCAACCCGTCACACGACCCCCAGACCCGGAGGGCCGGATCCTTGTGTAGCCTTAGGACAGCAGGCCGGATAATCCGATACCAGTAGCCCACTACGGGGATATGAGTGCTGCCGTTGACCCTTGAAGGGTTCATCCGCCACCATCTCTTTTTTAGCACCCTGGCTAGTACTGAAATTCCTTACCGACCTCAGCTCTAAATATTTCAGAGTAGCTCACGTAAGGTCTCTGTCGTCCATACTGTTGGTGACACCGTTGATTCTGATGAATTCATCCGCCGCACACCTTCCTTCTGATGGGCTCGTCTAGGACTTCAGCCGACTTATACAGCCAGTCATTTCCGACAGAGTATTTATAGTGTTGCTATTTTTGTCTCTTGTTCAACACTCGCGCTTATTTGTTTGGCAAGTCAAGTCCGGATGGACGAGACCAGTACCCGATGGTTACCACTTGGAGGTAAAATAAGCACAATTGATGTGTAGTATTCGTTACATCACTGGACATCGCCGTGTTGACGCCACTCAGTGACTACCCGCGTCCTACAACATCCAACCATCAATTTTGATTAGGGATAAGTTGAGAACGTTCCATTTTTAACAAATTAAGATTTAAAGAATTTAACAGCATGACATAACGTTGGGCATTCGGCCATTCTCACAAAGAGTTACTTCGGGCGACTGGGGAGCAACTGTCACCCGCGCTTTATTTTTGGGTTTCGTTTCCAAACAGACCATCCGTCTGTTGGTGATGATTCATATAAGACTTCCTTTTACGACAGACCACCTGTCTGTCAATTATCCATTTTAAGATAGCGATTTCATCGATATTGTTTCTTAAAGATACTGAGAGAGTGTACCAATGGCTGATGGACCATGGCTGCCCTACGCTCTCATAGTATATTGAAGGAAACACCTGTATGGAAAGAAGAAAGGGATAGGTGGGGGCAAGGATTTGGAGAGTGAAAAGAACAGTTTTTGTCGCGGTAAATTTTATTTTTACAGCGTCCGTTAAAACGTGAAATTTGTCACATCTTAGGTTACTCACCCTGTATAATTTCCTTATATTCGCTTGTTTTCGCGCGAACGCTTAAGTGCACCTACCACAATTCTACTTCTACCTTTACTGACAAAATATGTAAAATAATATTTCATTTAAATCCATGGGTAGCTTAAGTTCCTAACAAACCCCTTCCTAAGCAATGAAATCATATTGACGGCGACATCCATCCAATAAAAAAAAAAACAAGAACAACAATACAGTTTTGTTTATATTTATTTTCTGCTAAATAAAGCAAATAAATTTCGATAATATTTTCCTCTCGATTTACAAACTCGCATATTTTACTTTTCTATTCTCGGGGTTCGAATCCTGCTGGTGCCAACAGTTCTTTTTTTTAACAATGAAGTTAAAACGTAAAGCATACGCAAAGCATCAACGCATTAAAATTTGGACTTTCCACTCGTATATCACAAAGTGGCCTAGTGGAAGTGTGCTCGGACTCAGTCGATATCGATCTGTGCAGCAGTGTAGACGTATTGGCTTTCGCAGAATTTTAAATTAGAATCGTGTGTGGAAAAGTATTAGTTGAGCTTAAGACAAGCTCTTTTCATAAAGTGCGATAGCACAGTGGTAGGGTGGCAGATCCCGGAGCCGAAGGTAGCCGGTTCAATCCCCAGTCGGGGTCAAATATTTTATCTGCTTTTTTCCACAATAGAGAAGTGGAAAACATCATAGAGTGGGATAAAACTCATCTGGTCGACGGAAAGAAGAGTGCGGGGCCATCAAGAGGTGGTGCACCAGCACCAAATACAATGTCAGCAACGGCACCAACAACTGGGGCATTGAAAGATGTTTCATCAGCAGCGGTAAAGCCAATAAAGGCAAAACCAATAAAGCCAGCAACGGCAGCTATAGCGGGGCATCCAAAGATGCCCTAGCAGCAATGGCAACGGCACCACCAGCCGAGTTAACTAAGAAGAGGAAGCAACAAAAGTATGTTCCTAATTTGTGAAGCGCCCCGCACGTCCACCTGCCCCCTCAGCACAGCTGCAAGCTGATGGTAGGCAGACGATACAAGAGGAAACCCAAATTCAAGCAGCAAACAGTGAGATTCAGCGGAAAGTTAATTCCTCGTCATCGAAAGTCATCGATGACGAAGAAATTGAATATATGTCCGAGGGTGGAGAAGGGCTCCCACAAGCGATGAAAAAAATGCAACAATAGACCAATCATCGGAAGATGAAATAGAGGAGCAAGCTCTCAATAACATCGTTTCAGAAAAACAGAAACAAATAGAAAAACTAAGAGCAGAGGTGCAAGAAATTGTAAAGGCCCTCAAAGGCAAACAAGTAGCTCGAAGAGAGCGAGAAAGGCAGGAGCGGGAGTTTAAAAAGACGCTACAGGCTACACCAAAAGTAGCGCAACAGCAAATGAAAAATGCGGAGCTGCAACCGACAAATGAGCAGCCCCAGCAAAATAAACAACAACCAGAGTAGCCACAGAATGGGCTGCAACAACAACAGCCACAGCAGCAGCCTAAACAGCAAAGGCAACAACTACAGAAGCAGAAAGAACAGCAGCAGAACCAGCAGCAGCAGCAGAATCAACAGCAGCAGATACAACAGCAGCAGAAACAACAGCAACAGACACCGCAACAGCAGAAGAAATACCAGCAGCAGCCACAGCCGTCAACGCAAATAAAAAAAGAAAAGGTGCCACCAATAAACACATACAAAATGGAATTACAGGACACTATAAAATTATGTAAGTCGGCCATAGGCACAAATTTTACTATTAAACGATTAAGTGTAGATAGGCATGTTAAAAAAATCCACGACGGAGTTCTTTAGTTTTACCCCAAAAACTGAAAAGTTTCAGATGGTCCTACTAAAGGGCATAGATTCCTGCACGGACCCACAGGCGCTCTTAAATGAGCTTCACCAAAAAGCGAGCGATGATCTCGAATTTATCGGGGTTAAGCCGTTCGCTACAGTTAAGGCCAGGCGGGAGAAACGGAATCTGCCATTCTTCCTGGTTCAGCTTTCGCCCAGCAGCAAACTGGAAAGTCTGAAAGGAGTATCTCCGTCCTCGACTACCAGCTTGTGACAAATTAAAGAGGCGTGGCGACATGCTTCAATGCATGCGCTGCCAAAGGTTTGGCCACGCTGCGGCAAACTGCGAAATGCGGTCACGCTGCGTTAAGTGTGGTGAGAACCACATTGTAGGAGAGTGTAAGCTCGGGCAGAAATGGGTCGAATTGACCCAACTTAAATGTGCACTTTGTCGAGGCGACGGGCACCCCGCTGACTATCGGGGATGTCCAACGTTTCAACAATTGAAACACAATAAAGCGGCAAGGCAAGCAGAGATGATAGAAGGACGCCCACCAACGCATCCTCACACAACAATTTCCGTCAATCCCCAAATTTCCTACGCCCAAATGGCGTCAGAAAAGGGCAAAACGGTACAGCCTGCGCCAAATGCAGCGCCACAGGCCCTCGTGCCTAAGGCTCTGGACGCACAGGCCGAAATAAGAGGTATGCTACTGGCCATTCAGAGCCGAATATCAGGACTTCAAAAACAGATAAGTGAGCAGGCGAAAAGGGTAGACAATATCTACTCTGCTTTGCCGAGCTTATCGCATTTTATGGGTTAAGGGCGCGCTGCCGGAGAGGCCCTTAAGGATCCTTGCTGTGAATGTAAATTCATTGATTAGGACCGAACGTAGAGCAAATCTATTCCAATTGTTGAAAGATCAGAGTCCTGATGTGTTTATGGCCAGCGAAACTAAGCTGAACCAGAAACATAAATTGACCAACAATAATTACAATATCGTACGAAGAGATCGGCCCAACTCCACTTTGGAGGGGGAGGAGTCGCAATCTTTGTACGAAAAGGCATAAATTATAAAGTAATATATAATAGTGAAGTACGCAGATTTCGGTTGCTTGAGGCGTGTATCGTATGCATTTCCCTCAAACATGGGAAGCGGATGTATGCGATTGCGGCTTATGCACCGGAATCACCTCAGCCAACTGAATTTTTAACAGAGCTCGAAAAACTTTTTCAATGCTTACAACTGAACTCGGAAGAGAATTACTATCTCAAGGCCGGTGATTTGAACGCCAAACATGTAGATTGGGGAAATCAAATACAAAATCCGAGAGGTAGCCATCTATTTAATTGGATGTGTCAATACAACGCTGAGTATATGCTCGACCTTCTGGCTACTGATAGGCCTTCGTTTCCAAGGAGCGGTTCCTATCTGGATCTATTGCTTAAGGACTCAAGACTGACAATTACTGACACTGTGGGTCAACGATCAAGAAACTGTTTACGAAAGATAGAGTACGACAGTGACCACTGTGGACTTGCTGCCGTAATTCAATTACCGAACGAGCTCGTGGAGTTGGAGGAGTACGTACCGGTGCATTCTTACAATTACAGTAAGACTCGCTGGCCACGCTTCACCAACGCCCTCTAGAGCGAACTACGTACAAATAATAAATCCCCACCAAATGACAGGAATTTAACAAATACGGAAATTGACGATTACCTGGAAAAAATGGACAGTACGATCCAACGAACAATGGAGAAAATAATACCAAAATACAAAGAACGCGAAGCCACAGACATGTACCGCAACGTGACAATCGACGCACTACACAGACAAAAAAGTGGAGTTCTGACAAGACTAAAACTTTTGTACAGACGGTTTACTGACATACACGATCTGAAGATTAGGACACTGAAGTCGTCTATCAAAAATATCAACCAATTGATCAAGGAAAACTACCGGTTGTCTATTAATTTATAATGGGACAACAAAATTCGGGCCGTTAATTCTAGCGACCCGAGTATGTTTCCTCAAATTAATAAAATATTTAGACGGAATGATCAAAACGAACTTCCGTATCTTAAGCTTCAGAGAACGACAGGGAACATAGACGTACTTCTGATAGCAGGCATAGATCCAGAGGAAGCCGTCTTGGACGATGACCTCCTGAGAAAGTGGAGGCTGTGGGGGCTGCTTTCCAGCAAGTTTACATGCTGAATGTTAGCATTCGCCCGAACCATGACCTGGAAAACAGAGCCTTGCTTCACCAGTTCTACCTTCGAAATTAAATGACGCAATGGCGATCAGAGAATCTCGGTTTCATCGGGTTCAATGAAGAACACTTGGCAAACGCCACCATCGCCGAGCGAAACGGGACTAATTCCCTGTTAACTTCGAAACTTGAGCTCCAGCTCACCTTCGCTTCATTAAAGAAAAAGAAGTCAGCAGGAATCGATGGTATATCCAACGTTGTACTGCGACATCTGCCTCAGGAAGCAGTTGACATTTATGCCACACTGTTTAACAACGCTCTGAATAATGCATATTATCCTGGGCGGTGGAAGACAGCTGTGTTTCACCCTCTCCCGAAAAAGGGAAAGGACAACTCCAATCCGACGAATCTCCGGTCGATAAGTCTTCTTCCGAGTATCAGTAAGGTATTTGAGAAAGTTATAAAGAGAGCGACAAACAGTATTTGAGAAAGTATAAATAGAGCTCTGTCCAAGTGGGTGGAGGACAACAATATCATACCGGACAATCAGTTCGGCTTTAAGGCGGGACATGACACCATTCATGCCGCGTCTAAGTTCGTTTCTGATGTCCAATGGAACAAATCTAAAAGACAGTGTACGGGTGCTTGTCTGGTTGACTTGGAGAAAGCTTTCGACACCGTATGGTTAGAAGGTCTGTATCTAAAGCTAGCCAGACTGGGCATAAGTAAACCACTTTTATATATGCTCTATAATATGCTCAATGGTAGAAAGTATGTTGTCAAAATTGGCAATGTAACTTCTACCGCAACCTTCGAAGTTAAAAATGGTCTTCAGCAGGGAGCGGTGAACTCACCGATTCTCTTCAGTATTTACATCTGATAGGTAGTCTAGCCCATGCCATAGCGTATGCCGACGACCAAATTGCGTACAGAACAGCTCCAACAGTTGAGGTCATCAGAATTCTCTTGCAGCGTGACTTCGACCAGATTCAACGATATTGCGATGACTGGAAGTTGGAAATCAACTTTCAGAAATCCGAAACAATTCTGTTCAGGACTCCATGCATGGAGCCCCTAGGGATACAAGAAAGAACTGGCGCGAGCTGGTGATCGTAGTGCCACCTGAACATCCACTGGCGAATAAAAGTGTAGTAAATTACCTTGGCATCTGGATGGATCAGTATTTGTATTACGACAGACATATAAATGCTGCTCTGACCAGAGCCAGGCGAGCTTTTGCCCTGACAAAACGGTTGTTTTATAACAGCCGTCTTGACAGCAGGGTTAAGGTGATTTGCTACATGGCCCTTATCCGGCCAATGATTGCCTATGGATGCCCGGTGTGGTTCAACGTTGCCCCATCTCAAATGGAAAAGATTCGGGTGTTTGAAAGGCAGTGTCTTCGACACTGCTTTGGATTACACAGAACACCAGAGTCGGAGTACAAACATTATAATTCCAACGAGGTTATATACAATGGAGCCAACATTAACAGAATCGATAATTTTATAATCAAGCTGATTCGGGGTCACATTGTAAGAGCGATGTCCAGTCGAGGGCTGATACAGAATAGAGCAGCGGTTCCGCTAATCTACCACGTCGGCCGCAGAGCTTTAGATAGGCGACTCCTTTATAGTCGAGACGTCCTTGCACAGGGCGGAGCAGAGCGCCTTCTTTCAGTAGGACTGTGTCCGTTCGGGACCGGAAAGACAGGGTAAAACAGGAGAACCAGTTTTGGTGGTTATTTCAAGAATAAGATACGATATAGTTGACTTAGTTTTCTCGTCTTGACCGACTTAAGTGTATAAGTGTATAAATTAGTAGGGACAGTCAGGGTGGCACCAAAAAAAAAAAAAGTACAAAAACAAAAAAACTAAAACAAAAAAAATATAAAACCAAAAAAATGAAAACAAATAATTTTAAAATCAAAAAAATCTAAACAAAAAAAAATAAAAAAAAAAGTTAAAAATGCTTGCTGTGGCTGTTCTAGTTTTAAGGTAGTTGTAAGTAGTTTTATAGTAGTTCTAAGTAGTTTTAATTAGTTTTAATTAGTTTTTAATTAGATTTAGGTTTTATATAAAAAATAAAAAAAAATGATAAAGTTACCAAGTTTTTGTTTAAAAATCTTTCTTGGTAAAAAATAAAACCAATGATGGATATTAGTTTTAAGATAGTTCGTAGGCCGAAAGGCAATAGCATTAAGTTATTGCTTAAATTAGAGCGCCCGCTTAGGGCCAGTAAGTTATTTTTAAGATATTGATAAGTAGGCTAGTTTTTTTTTAAGTTTTTAAGAAAAATGAATAAATAAAAATGAATTAAAAAAAAAAGTGTGCTCGGACAGTTGATGAGAAGGACGTTAGTTCAAACCCCGGAAAAATCATGTAAGTAAAAATTTTAGTTTTTTCAATTTAATTTAATTCTATGTATACATTTCAGACAAACAAACATGCTGTGGCTCCGCAAATGTTGAGAAAATTATGTAACAATAAAAAAAAAAATGAAAATAAGCTAGAAAAATGTTTATTTTTCTAACTCTATTGAGAGGCTTTTATAAAGTCTTACACAGAAGAACTTATAAGGCCTTTTTAAGACCTTATTTTACAAGTTATTTGTTTTCAAAGTAAGTGCAGATGAAAGTCATTTTAAGACCATGTTATACAGATTATTGTTTTCAGTATCTTGTTGTGCGTGGAAAGGTATTGATTTGCATAGCACTTGTGATGGAAGTTCTTATGGCAGTTAAATAGCTTGTAGAACTTGCGCCAAAATGATTTCCATAAGACCTGTTTTGGTTACTACACAAGCCAGTAAATAGCTTTTTTTAGGCCTAGTTAAGATGTTCGTGGAAAAGGTATTGATTTGCTTAGTGTTTGTGATGGAAGTTCTTGTGGAGTTAATTAGCTTGTATAACTTACGCCAAAATGATTTGCATAATACCTGTTATGGTTACTATACAAGCCAGGAAATAGCTTGTATTGAACCTACTATAAGCTAAATTGTTAGTTGGGAGCGGGGTCAAAACGGAATAACTCCTAACCTCCAACCGAAAACGACATAAATTTAACCCACTGTGAACAAGCTAAGTCTGAATTTATTCAGTATTGCTCAGCTTGCTGAAAACTCCAAAGTTGGCCAACTTACAAGTTGACTTCAAATCCGTAGTTGAAGTGAAAGTTGAAAAATGCTTTTATTCACTAGTTTGAATCTGAACTCCAGAGTTGAAATTCAAAAGTTGACCAACCTGCAGTTTCTAAAAAGTCCTTGGGATATTTGTTAAACATGGCACACAAGACGTCATTTTCAACTTTTGGTTTGCATAAGAATAATTTTGCATTTGAGTGTGAATATGTTTCCTTATTCATTATAGATATTCAAAATATTTGAAATACAAATTTTGTATTTCCTTATTCAATAAAATACTCGGGATAAAGCATTACTGTTGATTTTTTATATATTCCGAATAATTGAAATAGATTTTTCATTCAACCTGAAGCGCGGAGTCAAAAGAATACCAAGAAAAAAACTCAATGCTCATGCGGACCCACATCTAAGTATTAACCGCGCCCGAATATGTTAATTTCGGTGATCGGACGAGTACCTATTTTTTTTTTTTTTCAAATTCATTTTTATTTTTTATTTTTGTTATAACTATCTTAAAGCTAGACAAAAATTCATGAAAAACTAGCCTACTTATCAATATCTTACAACTAACTTATTGACGCTAAGCGGGTTCTCTAAATTAAACAATAACTTAAGGCTAATGGCTATCGGCCTACGAACTACTTAAAAATAATATCTTATCATGGTTTTATTTTTCCCAAGAAAGATTTTAAGAAAACTTGGTAACTATATCTTTTTTTGTTTTATATTTTATATAAAACGCATAAGCTAATTAAAATTAATTAAAACTACTTACAACTATACTCTAAACTACTATAAAACTACTTACAACTACCTTAAAAATAGAACAGCCACAGCAAGCATTTTTAATTTTGTAATTTTTTTGTTTTAATTTTTTGATTTTATAATTTTTTTTTTTTTTTTGGTGCCACCCTGACTGCCCCTTCTTAACTAATACACTTAAAACTATGTAAGTCGGCCAAGACGAGAAAACTAAGTCAACTATATATTATATGTTTCTTGCTTTAACCACCAAAACTGGTTTTCCTGCCTTACCAAGTCTCTCCGGTCCCGATCGGACACATTCCTACTGAACCGAAGGCGCTCTGCTCCGCCCTGTGCGAGGACGTCTCGACTATAAAGGAGTTGCCTATCTACAGCTCTACGGTAGGGTGGATCGTTTTTAACATTTTTTGCCAAATCCCTGTGTGCAACTCATAGTTTATGCTTAATGGTTTTCTGAACTTATCCTCATTATTTATTTTGAGTCTTCCTTGTGAAAAACAAAATCGGGAAGCCATCGAAAGTTGGTCTTTTTTTCACAAAAAAATTATAAACCTACCTCTTAAGAACTAGGGACACTAATAGTTGGCGCAAAACAAAAACGGATTCTTGTAGATGGACTAAATACAAGTATTTTTCATAATAGATGTAGGGGTCTATCTCCTTCCGTATAGGTGGGAGGGAAACTTTTTAAAAAATACTTAAAAATGAAAATAAATCATTTAAAAAATTATATAAAAAGAACGGAAACACTGATAATAAAGAATGATACATTTTTTGAAAGTTAGAAGTCTTTTCTTTTTTAGAGTTTTTGAATCAAGTTTTTTCTGTTAATAGTTTTCGAAGAAAATATATTCAAACTCAAACTTGAAAAAATATGAACTGTTTTTTTTTTCATTCAAAAATTTGGAATTAGGTAAGAAATTGGCTAAAATTCCTTAGAAATTAAGTGCTTTTATTAATTCTTCATCAACCACTAAAAACCAGATGTATTAACGTCTCCAATTTTTTTAGAAAATCTAAAATCACGAAATATACTTATTGTATTCACTCATTTTGTTTATAAAATTGACAGTCCTGCCTATACTGAAAGAGATAGACCCTCCCCCCATGGTAAAAAAATACTTGTTTTTGGTCCCTCTACAAGAATCCGTTATTTTTTTGTCGCCAATTATTTCTACCTCATAATATATCATTTTTCGTGAAAAACTACAAATTTTCAATGGCTCGGGTGGGATAAATCGACTTTATCGCACACTCTCCTAGTATTCATTATAAGGGGAGTAAGCCCCAAAAATTAAGCTATTAGCCGAGGACATCGCTCTTCCAATGTGACCCCGAATCAGCTTGAGTATAAAATTGTCGATTCTGTTGGCTCCATTGTATAGAACCTCGTTGGAATTATAATGTTTGTTCTCCGACTCTGGTGTTCTGTGTAATCCAAGGCAGCGTCGAAGGCACTGCCTCTCAAACACCCGAATCTTTTCCATTTGAGATGTGGCAACGTTGAACCACACCGGGCATCCATAGGCAATCGTTGGCCGGATGAAAGCCATGTCACCTTGACCCTACTATCAAGACGGCTGCTAAACAACGGGGAAGCATTTTATATTGCTGCCTTTCAAGGGATAAATTTTATTCCTCTTCATCATCTTCGCTGTTCCAAAAAGATGCTGCCCAATTCTCCCAGAAGTAGGTAATTTGCACGAAAACAGAGCTCTATTTTTAATTAATTAGGTATTATTTATTTTAAGATTGTTTTCCTTTCGAAGTCAAAAGCGGAAAGTTTACACAACTGATAATAATGATTGAATAAACAGAAATGATGAAAATTCCCAAGTTTACTCGCTAACTTCTACTATTTCATTGATCCCAAAGCTATGTTCAACTTTGAGTGAGTAAATTAGGCGTAAATCGTTTTCAAATTGCAGCTAGTGTATCGATTTTTTTTTAATAAAGGGAACCATCGTGATGTTGGCTCCTAGCAGTCCAGGTATAATAGGTCGATGGTGTAAGTAATGTGCAAGAAGCTTAATACAAACGTCAACATTTATCAAATAATTAAAATTTAAATGAGCTGGTTAAATTTTGACGACTGTATTCACCTCAGTCATGTCAAAATTTAGCCATGGGATCAAATTTAACGCACTTTTAACGTAATTGACACACGGCCTTAGAAGAAGGAAAAGAGGAACTGCACTTTTTGGAATAAAGTAAATCAGTTTTTAAAATGGTGTGAGATCTCACAAACACAAATGCATTACAGAAGGGACGGAGTGCTCTTTGCGGAAACTCACTAGGGCGCCATCAGAATAGTAATTTTTGTCATTTTCCGAAATTGTTTTAGTAGAAGTGAAGCAATTTTTGTCAATCTGAAACGTCAAATCGCTAGTGTGATTTTAAGAAAAGAATACAAATTAAGACGCATATATATAAAAAAAACAAAAACTTTGAAAAGACAAATCTTTGCGGTAAGAGCATTTCCTCTTTCAAGTGAGTTTTATTATATTTTTCTTAAAGCAAGTGCTGTTTACTGTTTGTATTTATGTAGATAAATCAACTATCGAGCAACATATTGTTTATAATGTATTAAACTGTAAACATGAGCCATGAACAACCAAACATGAACTGATAGACACCTTACTGAAAAGACAAATTAACATTGAAACATGAACTAATAAGTTGACGACGAAACAAATAAATATTTTCTAACTAACTTAAAACGTACGTTAATAACAAAAACTTATTTCTTCATAAAAAGGGCGCTTAATAGATAGTTGCGCCTTACAAGCGCCAATATATGCACATACGCTACTGTTTGCAGGTAATGCAGTTTGACATATCCCTCAATTAAATTCTAACGAAACAATTATGTGTACATTTTCAACTAAATATCAATATTATTGACTTAAATAAAAGATTCATCCATGTTAAATATGTTTTTTTGATAGTTTATCAATCTAAATACAAACACTTAACAGCACTTTCCTTGAGAAAAATATAATAAAACTCACTTGTGAAAGGAAATGCTTTTATCTGACTTCTTTTTACAATTTGCACATCCCTGAACAACGCACTTCATGTTTTTTTTAATTAATCAAAGGTACGGTTGTGCCCAGCCAAGTTCTGGCCCTACACCCTTTTTACAGGATCAAACTCAGGCTATTTTCGACCCCCATCTAACTTCAGTACAAATAAAGTCAGAAACTTCAAACTCGCAGCATTTGCTGAGCTCACCAAGTTTAGGCAACTCACCAAATTTCAATTCTTTAGCATTATTGGTTGCCGAGATATAAGACTGCAACAAATTTAGTTTTTAATGGAATGAGAATTTTTATCCCGAATAGGGTGAAGTCTATCAAACCACAGGAAAGCTCATGGTTTGATTCGAACTGTAATGAGGTTGTCAGGTTCAGAGAAGTAAGCTTCCGATACTATAAGGCCAACCCTACTGAGCAAAACCGGGAAAAGTTTAAACAAGCTAGAAAATCTTGTAGCATTCATATTCGACGTACGGCAAAAAATACTACAATGTCCCAAAGGTAGTAAAAATTGTTGATCATTTGTAAAAAACATACGCTCGTCTTCAATGATACTCCTTTTGTCAGCTCACTTTATAGAGACAATTTGGTTGCAGCACAGTTTGCTGCTAATTCGACGCTGCCTGAAAGTGTTATGACTCCTCCTGTACTTGAGAGCGTAAATGATTTTATGGGACAAATCTTCTTTCGCACTCGTGCATTTGCTAGAGTTCTAAAAGATCTCAACGTTCACAAATCCGCTGGCCCGGATAGTATCCCTCCCATTGTTCTGAAGAGGTGTTCTTCAACGCTTGCAAAACAATTGCGTAAGCTTTTACATCTGTCCTGTTCTACTGGTCTCTTCTCGAGTGGATGAAATACAGGATTTGTCCAGCCTGTCCCTAAAAAAATGCGTATCTTCTTCACCCTCAAACTATCGCCCAATTGCACTTACGTCCCTTCTTTCCAAGGTCATGGAAACACTGATTAAATTTCAGCTTAAGAAATAACTCGAAGAACGTAACGACCGGCATTACTGCTTTCTTGGCAATAGGCCCACTGGTGAGCTGATGGCAAACTTTTATATCGATTTGGAGAAATTAAGATAATTGCAATTTATATTTCAAAAGCGTTTAATAGAGTTCGGCATCAAGCCGATCAATACGGACCGATCAATACAAGTTGTGTTGGACGGTTTCAAGTCTGATATCTACAAAATAAATGCTGGTGTGTCCCAGTGCTCCGTTCTGTCTCCGACCCTCTTCCTTATATTCATTTAAATTAAATTAATTTTGTATTGATTATAAAATAATACATAAATACAATTTTTAAAGCATGGCGCTAAGCCGTCTGCCGATTTCTTAATTTGAGTTTGAGAGTATACAAAATTTAATGCAATAAAAATAATAAAATTAGTACAATTGTTTGAAATAATTTCTGTTTATATAAAAAAAAAATAGTTAAACAGATAAAGAAACAAAATAGTTTTTTTTTAATGATCTTAAACATTGGATTTTTATTTTAAGACAAAACAAAACTAGATTATAATCATGTTATAAGCAACAAAAGGTGTGATTTTTTTCATAATATTTCTGATAAAAAGAAAACAAATAATACATGTTACATAAATTAAAGATTACAATTTTACAGATTTACGGAATATAAATATTTCAATTCAGTTCAGTGCAAAAAAACTGCAACATTTTAAATAGATAGGCTTTTAGTTTGGCTAGAACAAAAATGGGGTTCTCAATTATTTCAATGATGAAAAGGGCTTTAAGTTTAGCCAAAACAAAAATGGGGTCTTCAAATTATTTCAAAAGTGAAAATGGGCTTCTAGTTTAGCTAAAACAAAATTTTTATAGTGTGTGTATTACTCACGACAGATTCAAATATGTATTTCGGTAGTTCTTTGCATAGGAAATAAATTGTATCAGCAATTTCCAACCACATTCACCATTTAGAAGAGAACACTGACACATTCTTCGAACGTCAAATAGCTTTTGCTGAAATAAAGTCTGCGAATTTCTTGCAATATAGGGCAAACTCCTAGAAAATAAAAGACGTTTTCGTTTTGGTTTAAATTGCAAAAAGAACAAAGAGGGTTAATGTCTGTACGATAAGGTCTGAAATTAAGTTCAATAATTTCAGTTCTGATCTCAAAGACGAGACTCATATCTGAGATAGTGAGATCATTTCTAAAGAAATTGTTCTCGCCAAGACTCAAATTTAAATTCCTATATATAGCCCTAGACTTTGATCCGCTAGCTCTAGCAAGGTACCTCTGATACATTCGATCATCTACTACTGCGATACAGTTATAAAAACTATTCTGCCAATCTGTTACATTGTCAGAACTCAAATTCAAAGGGACTTGATGGGCCAAGGCTAGTTCTTGCCAGTTCTTAAAAGGAGTGTAGCCGGATTGAAGAGAAACAAAAAGTATTCTTTTATGAGAGTTGCTATCCGGCCTTTTCATAATTTTAGACAAAAAAAAATCAACATTAGCCTTCAGATTTCTTACATAAATTTGCGGTAAACCGGACTCAACATAAATCGCATAGTGGGGTGTGTTCGACGGTAGTCTAAATATTCTTTTAAAGAAGTATCTTTGAATTGTTTCACACTCCTCCAACCATTGGTATCCGTAAACTTCATTGCCATAGCAAAAACAACTAATTATCGTGGCGTCAAATACTTTGAACTTTGCTATAGGGTCTACAAGGTAATTGGTAAACAATTGTGTCCACATTGTATTTATTGCTGTTTTTGCAACAGCAAGTTTTTCTTTTATATGAGCCCTGATGCCTACATTGTGTGAAATAACGAAACCAAGATATCTGAACTCATTCACAACGACTATATTCGTGTCATCCAATGACCAGTTCCTTGAATTCCTATCAGAATGGCTTCTGAAGATCATAACTTTAAATTTCGATGAGTTGATTTAAAGATCCCATAAATCATAAGATTTGAGCTTATTTATTTGGAGTTGAAGTGTCATTGTGCTATCAGCAAAAACAACGAGATCATCCGCATACAGTAATAGTCTTACAAATATATTCCCAAAGGAAACTCCCCCTGGTAGATTGCTCTCAATATCGTTGATAAATAACGCGAACGCTTAAAACACATCCTTGCAGCACACCTGCTTCGGATCTAAAAGATTTTGACTGTTTGTTACCACTTCATACCGTTGCACTCATATACAGTAAGAGCTGTTCATAAAACCGAATAAATTGAGTGGATACATCCATTACAGCGAGTTTTTATAATAGTGACCTTCTGTTGATAGTGCAGCTTTAAAATCTACAAACAGTGCATACAAAGGCTTTTTTTATCAATAAAGCGCCTTGCTATAGTAGTTAGCGCGAAAATTTGATCACCGTCGAGAGATTAGCTTGAAAATAACTTATCAAGATTGCAACCAATTTGAAAGCCTGAGGTATAGGATTTGAGTAAAGAGTTTTCTAAGGGAGCTTAACACCGAAATGCCTCTATAACTCTCAGCTTCAGTTGGGTTACCTTTTTTAAAAATTGCAGTTATCTTCGCTAAGCGAAAACTGTTCGGAAAAGTCTCCTCAATAAACATTTTGTTTAAGAGATCTAGAATATAATCGAGAAATTCAGGAGTTGAATTCTTATAAAATTCTATAGGAATTTCGTCAGACGCTGGAGCTTTATTGTTCTTCATTTTATTAAGAGATATTAGTAGCTCAGACATTGTAAAAATGGAATCTTACTCTGGAACCAAAACGTTTGGGAGTACAAAACTTAATGAATTTTGTTTTGGGCCAGGAAGCAGAAGATTTTCAAAATATAATGCGAGTTGATCAACACTTATGCTCAAAGACGCTGATATACTGCGGCCTCCAAGAACCCGAACATTACACCAAAACGACTTAGAATCCCTACAATCAATAAGGTTTTTAGCCGCATTCCTAAGATACAAGTCTTTTTTAAGACTATATAAAGGATTTATAAATTTATTTTACTGAAAATAAATATTTTTAAAGGCACCATTATTTGACTCCCTAAAAAGCTTTTGACCACGGAGAGGTGAAACGGGAGCTACACGCAGTTGCAGACTTCTTTTATTAGCTCGAACGCAGCGTTCGTCGAATCTTCTACTGAATCAGATATCTGATAGTTGGTTGAAATCATGTTGTGTCTTAAATTTTGTCTATACAATGTTCCTTTATGATCAACCCATCTAAGTTTGTCGTTACCAGTAGTTGTTTTTTTTTTTTTTTTTGTTTATATATATTTAGCGCGCGCTAAATGGGTTGTGAATACCCTTAAAGTGAATAACACAGCACGAGCGATTAGGTAGGTTGGAGGGGATTTGAAAGGAGAAACCGATGTACATTGGTTTTGAATGTCTGTAGATCACAATGGGAGGGGAAGATAGAGCTGGGTAGAGCATTCCACATTCGTTTAGTGCGACTAAAGAAAGAATCTCTGTACTTAACAGTACGTCCGAAGTTGGGCTCAAGGGTAAACTGATGGGCATTCCTAAAAGCGCGAGTATTACGGTTGAATTGTTTTAGGGGAGGAATGCAACTGGCTATTTCACTAGAGCAATGTTTGTTAAAAAAACGGTAAAACAACGAAAGGCATGAAACATTTCGACGGTGCTTCAGAGATGTAATCGATTCCGTTATAGTTCTTTCACCTATCATTTTAAGAGCTCTCTTTTGAAGCCTATCCAATATACTCAATTGGGTTATTGGAGCACCTGCCCAAATATGGGAGTTGTACTCAAGTTTTGGACGAATAATGGCTTTGTAGATCACAGCCAGATCAGAGGGGGAGAAACATTTCTTGCATCGACGGAGAAAACCTAAACACCTAGCAGCATTTTTGGCGATGTCAAATATGTGGTCATTCCACAAAAGGTGGTCTGTGACGCACATACCGAGGACTGAAAGCTGTTCAGTTTCCTCTATGCAAGTGCCGCTCATAGATAGCAGCATTGGGGGTGGGTTCCGCTTTAACGACAGGAGACAGCATTGAGTTTTGGAAGCATTAAATTCTACACGGTTTCTTATTCCCCACTGGACAATACTATGGAGATCAGAATTGAATGAGCTTATCATACGCTGCCGTTCAAGTCCCACATCCGAAGGACATGGATGTGAATCAAGAAACGAAAATGAAAAGCTGAGGGTACTGTCGTCAGCAAAACAGTTTAATGGATTAGAAGTTTCAGATAAGAGATCGTTTATAAATATTAACGAAGAGGGTCGGAGACAGAACGGAGCCCTGGGGCACACCAGCATTTATTTTGTGGATTTCAGACTTGAAACCGTCCAATACAACTTGTATTGAGCGGTCCGAAAGGTAATTTCTAATCCAACGAAGAAGAGATTCATCAATACCAAATGCACGCATTTTCGATAAGAGAGCTTGATGCCAAACTCTATCAAATGCTTTTGAAATATCAAGCGCAATAATCTTACTTTCTCCAAAACGATATAAAGATTTGTGCCACTGTTCAGTGAGATATACCATCAGATCACCAGTGGACCTATTGCTACGAAAGCTGTACTGCCGGTCATTAAGAAGCTTTCGTTCTTCGAGATAATTCTTAAGCTGAAAATTAATCAGCGTTTCCATGACCTTGGAAAGAAGGGACGTAAGCGCAATTGGTCGATAGTTGGAGGGGGAAAAAGACACGCCTTTTTTAGGGACAGGCTGGACAAATGCTGTTTTCCATCCACTCGGAAAGAGACCAGTAGAGTAGGACAGATGGAAAAGCTTACGCAGTGGTTTTGCCAGCGTTGAAGAACAGCTCTTCAGAACAATTGGAGGGGTACTATCCGGGCCAGCGGATTTGTGAACGTCGAGATCTTTTAGAACTCTAGCAACTCACGAGTGCGAAAGAAGATTTGTCCCATAAAATCATTTACGCTCTCAAGTACAGGAGGAGTCAGAACACTTTCAGGCAGCGTCAAATTAACAGCAAACTGTGCTGCAAGCAAATTGGCTTTATCGATTGAGCTGACAAAAGGAGTATCGTTGAAGACGAGCGTTGGAACCGAGGACGAGGTAGTGTTTCGTATGTTTTTTACAAATGACCAAAAATTTGTACTACCTTTGGGACATTGTAGTATTTTTTGCCGTAACATTTGATCATGTAAAAATTTGGTTCGTCGAATATGAACGTTACAGGTCTTTCTAGCTTGTTGAAACTTTTTACGGTTTTCCTCAGTATGGTCTGATGTGCCTAGAGGCGATAATATACTAATAGTGTATTTATCAGGGTCAGAGGTAAGGAACAAGTCTAGAGTGTTAGCGGATTGACCTGCAACGTCAGGAATCCGAGTAGGCTTGTCAACAAGCTGAGTTAAGTTGTTTAACTCAGCAAAAATCTCGGCGTACCTTCCTTCTGGTGTTGTCTGACCCGAATAGCGTAGCCATGAAGAATTATGTACATTGAAATCGCCCGTAACAACGACTTCACTGTGCGTAAAATGGGAAATAATTCTCTAATTGGAGTCGGATAGTGCATCGAGTTCATTGGAAGTCGAATTACCATCCAAACTAGGACTACGATAAACAAAACAAGTATGGATGGTGAATTTAAACCACATGAAATTATAGTTTGTATTCAAACAAGAACCATATTGTGGTTGAAGCTGATAAGCAACATCGTTTCGAACATACACGGCGAGTGGTTTTGAATATTTTGTGACGAGTACTCACAGGAAACCATTATTGGCAAATGAGCTGAAAAGTTGGCAGGAAACACCTCAAATTTTTTAACAATATCCAGCCAATCGCCTTTTACCAAACAATAGTCAATTAAAGAACATCCTTGGGGTGATATAAAAGTGAAATTTCCCTTTGCATCTCCAATTGAAACCCCGTTTAATACAAAGAAACCAAAATCCTTAACCATTTCTATTGATGACTTTCCTTTCGGGTTTAAATGTTCATCCCATGAGATTCTTTCGAACAAAAAGTGTCCAGTGTTCATGATCGGGGGATTCTGAAAGTTTCTAATACGTCCATTTAAATCACCGATTAGCATTGTGTTTTCGTGGTTACTATTTAAAAGAAAATTCTGAAGGTCCTCAAAATCCGAGTCCCACACGTTATAATTAAGATAAAGTGCCACAATTTGAAAATATTTTGAATCACACAAGATATCTATTATAATTTCGTTTTCACTATTTTTAAAACTGATTTGAAAATTTGGTTTGCTTTCATAACCTATCAGCATCTCACCACTTGCTCTACCTAGTCTATTATTTCTAATAGCAGAGATAAATTGTGTTCTAAAATTTTCTATATATTTAAGATAATGCATTTCTTTTTCTTCTTCTACAAATGTTTCTAATAAAATAATAATATCATAGTTTGAAATTAATTTTAAAAAATTAGGCATTAATAATTTGTTTTTTATACCAGTAATATTATAACAAAAAATATTAAATTGAGAACAAAAACTTTGCCAGACGGCAACTCTATCCTACATGTTATGATGACTTGAATTTGGACCAGCCAGGTTATAATTCTGTTGTCGGATAGGTGGCGTTGCATTTGTTTGGAAGCTTATATTTCTGCAGTCGAAAAAGCACATTGCATTTTCCCCAAATGTCGCTTTGACAAATCGAAGTTCCTCGTTTGTTTTTAATTGTAAACCGCGAAGTGACTCAAAGAGGAAAATGTATTTTTCAACTTTTAATTTTCCTCCTTTAATAAAAATGTTTGTCGTCGGGTTTAGTGCTTGTAGTTTGGATTTAATTTCATTCAATGTTCTCCTTTTTTTCGGTAAAGAAGTGACTGCTCTCTTTGCGTGTGCATTAAGATTCCAGTACACTTTAACTTCGGTGCGGCTACAGTAAGTTTTTTTGGCGGTATCCTCGTCTTGTTGTTATTTTATTGTGGCGGTTATTGAATTCTTGTGATTTACCCAGTGAAAATTCAGCATTTTCGTTTAGGTCAAGAAGGCCTAGACAGGTTTGATTAGTAAATTCAAACTTGTCTGTCTTGTTGTCTGAAGGAAAATGCGAAAGAATTTCAAGTTGCTTTTCGAGTGTTTAACAATAATTCTAACGGCCAGGTGCTCCGAGAGTTGGATACTTTCTGACCATAATAGCTGTATGTATGCCAAAATGACTGAGACGTTATCTTTGGTTGCAATATGGTTAAATGTTCGTTTAAGCAATAATTAATTATTTCTTTTACTTCGTTTGCTTGTTAAGAATTTGTTGCCATTTTCAATTTTTTGTCAGTGACAGTTTTTTTGAAAGTGAGTTTATCGGAGATAATTCAGATGCCTTCCTCTTAGATTGCATAGAGTTGTAACAGCTAATGCAGTCTTCGTGGATTTAGATTTTAAAACTTAAATTCTCCTACCTTTTCAACTGATGTTCAATATTTTTCAATTATTTAGTTTAACTGCTGATGTTTTGATTAATTCAAGTTAAAAATTTAATTTTTTTGTTAGCAATTAACAGAATTATAAATAAACAACTTAAGCACTTTCACAATATCGACTGTCTTTGTTCACTCTCTCTCTCTCTCTCTCTCTATCTCATTTACAATCTTTTGTCTGAAACTTCTAATCTTTTAAACTATTTTGCTGACGACAGTACCCTCAGCTTTTCGTACTCGTTTCTAGATTCACATCCATTTCCTTTGGATGTGGAACTTCAGCGGCAGCGTATGTGTTATGAGTCTGGGTATGTCTTCGGTGCTGGAAGAGGGGCCGTGGCATGCTTGTTTTCAGCTCGGATTAGCTCGGCGGATGGGGGCTGTTTTTGACTCTTTCCATGCACCTCCCGCTCAGTAATCAAAAAATATCATGCCTTCGTATAGGGATAAGATAGGTTTGGGAAAGAAAATGATCAGGATATGGAAATAGGAATCGCATTAGAAATAGGATAAGTTGTAAAAATATAGGAAACGCACAAATGAAGTGACCTATGCCACTGCCTGAGAGAAAGAATGGGGTTGGGAACGATATTCTCAAGAGAGAAAAGAAAATTTGTAACTAAACGCTAACCTAATAATCTAAATCTATCTAAAATCTAATCAAAAAAATTCTTCTTTTCTTTTTCTTCAAAGAAAATTCATTTCCACCCCACTGTCGACAGAAGCAATGTAGGATGTTGTTGTCAACAATTGGCCTCCCACCCTTGTATCTCTAGTCCCTGGTTCTCGGTGATGACCCATAATGCAACTGCCAATCACAATCATGTTTACAAGTCAGTGGTTATATTAACATACCTATGTCAAACGTTCGTCGCGTTCTCTCAAGTCACCTTACTATCATTGGACGCTACTTTCACTTTAAGAAAGCCGGCCCAGGCAATCCACCACAAACCATTGCAAAAGATTTAGCAATCCATATTTTGTTTGATAAACTCAAAAACCATATTTTTAATCCACTAAAATTCATTTTAATTGCACTGGCCCTAGACCATCAAATTTTCAATATGAAAATTAATAATAAACAAAAATTAAGAAATTTAAAGAAAAAAAAAGTTAAATACAAAAATTTGAGCACTATGCTCTCCTGAAGATTACATTCATACACCCATATATATATTTTAGTCATAAACCCAATTTTATATATGTAGGTATATAATTGTTCTATAAAAAAAAGGAAAGAAACTTACGTTCCTCGTTGCACGAAGTCCTGCCGGCAGCACGTTCCTGCGTGACGGTATGTTTGGCCTTAATATTTGGACCTTGATCGCGCACCTTATTTTTTTTTGTTATATATATATAGATATCAGTGGCGTCGCGTGGATTATTTATATGGGTCTGCAAATCGTGAAAATATTATAATTGTTTTTAAATATCAATAAATTGCGATATTGGCAATAACTTGCATACAAAAATTTTATCTATCAAAATTAAATCGAAATAATTGTTTTTTTTTCGACATATGTACGCTTTTTCTAACAAACCATTGACACGATCTTTGTCTTCACTTTCACTCATTTTTTATTTTTTCTTGAATATTAAATTAAAAACAATCGCGTACAAAAGTAAAAGCACCGCACCAAACTGTAGACACTTAAAAACTAATACACAAAAAGCAAATTAAATGATAACATTAAACTGAATAGAAGCTCTGGCTGAGGTGCATAGATATCCTTCGAACGCATAAACTTCATCAATTACACAACCCATAATAAATACCTCCTAAGACACAGCCTTCCTATATTTTCTTTTTTCCAAATTCCTTCATCGTTGCGTGAATAAAAAAAAAAACAGATCAAGTAAACTCGTACGAAATCTCACTGTGCACTTATTCTGTTATATTCTTCAAATGAATTCATCCAAAATGATCAAACTGCAAACCTGTAGGTAGGTTATAGGTTAGGTACCCACACTGCCACTACTCAGTAACAGAAGCCATGTCCATCTTCATTTGTCACCCATACGACATACATACGCATAATATTTATTCTGATAAATTTGGAATGAACTCGTTCGAATGTTTTCTGTGCACTTCAGTCTCTGTTTTTGTTGTGTTTTCTCTTGTTTGTACGAGTATCTATTCCCTTTCCGTAAGGCGTCTTTCCAGTTTGTACATTTTGGATGAAATAATTTGAAGAATTAAACAGAATAAGTGCACAGTGAGGTTTCGTACGAGTTTACTTGTTCTGCTTATTTTCACGCAACGATGAAGGAATTTTGAAAGAAAAAATATTCAAGGTGAGTATTACGGGTTGTGAAATTGTGCATATTTGTCTGTATTATATTATCAAATAGACTTCGATGAGGATGAAAAAAATGAAGGATGCAAATGGGTAGGCTGTTGGTAGGTTGTATTATTGTGCATGTTTTGAGTAAAATTAAATAACGTTCGGTGAGGGATTTTTTGTCGTTAGATAAGGGTGTGCAATGCACACCCTGACGAGACGCCACTGATAGATATATAGATATTCACTTCATAAACTCAATAAAAAAATCAATATTTGGTGTACCCACCAAAATTCCTTGTAATGGGGCGTACTACCCAAAAATGCAGGTGCTAACGTTTCAATTTAGCATCTATATCTCCTTCCTTTTATCTGCATATACCTATATACCATGCATGAGAAATATGCATCTACAATATCTATAGTGCGGATATATGTATAAAAGTAGATATACGTATAAAACAGCCGATTATACGATCATGTGATGAGAGAATGAAAATGGATTTTTCTAATCCTTAACCTCTGCTTTGAAATTGGTGTAAAATTGTCACCTCCAAGAGCTGTGCCAATGAGCCTCCTCCTATCGCAAATGCCAGTTAGGTTTTCTATTAAAATTTGTATTTTCACTAAATTGATCTTTACGTAAAAAAAATTATTCCCACCTGCACAAAAGAATTATTTCTTGTACATAAACTCGTTTATATGGAATTTCTGTCTATTCACTTACAAATTTTTATTCAAATAAAACTTTGCTTCAATTTACCGGAAATTGCGGATAAATCGCAAGTACCGCACTGTCTATATCTTTAGTAAGATGCTTTCAGTTGCACTTTTCTTTTCAAATGGTTAAAAAGACGTCATTACTGCAACACCCAGGTCATTGGTCTTTTGCCCCAGTTTCGTTCTCCTCTTTGTATTTTTTCTTTCGTTCTTCCTATTTGTCCGTTTCCCTACTTTTGTTCGTCACAGTCGTCTCCGTTCATAACTCATGAAGTGTGTGTCAATCTGTACAAAATACTTTTTACTACTTCCTATTTAAAACTATTAATAATTCAATGAAACTAATATAAGCTACTTGATAATACTTATAAACTATGTCTATCAGTCATTGCTCTCATTCAGGTTATTAATCAATCAAATATTGCACAAAATAATTAATTTTCAAATCTAGTTTTATTTGGTACTTCCTTCACTACTACTTCCTATTGCACATATCCTTCCCCTAAGTTTAGTTAGATCGCGCTATTTCGTTATGGAGTCTAAAATCACGTCTGACATTCGTATTTTAAATTCAATTAAATTATAAAATAGTAAAACAAAAATGTGCGCGCGCATGTTTTGTGATTATATCTCGATCCATCATTAATAAAATTGAACAAAAAGATAAGATACAAAAAGTAGACATGATACAACATAAAAATAAATAAAAAACTACAAAGAATGATCGAGATCGGACGTAGGTCCCCTAATCTCATCTGGGCACATCACAGACAAGTAATCTTGTTGATACATTCTTTTTGTACCTGAATCTTTCTTAATTTAACTTTCGATTCTTTTTCAGGAGCCACTCTGGTGCAGTATTGAACCCGTATCAACTAATTATAGGAGTAAGTTCACTATTGTAGCTGAGGGCGTTTCTGTGCTATCCAAATAATCAACAAAAAACTACATCGGAACCACCCTTAAGCTACAACCATCCACCAGTTTCACCATAGTAATTTGTTTTCTTTTCTTGCAGGTATTAAACAACTTCCTTAATGCGGATATTTACGGCTGACCATCTCCTTAGTAATAGCATTGAATAATAACATACAGAAGTGGACACCGAACATTACACCACGTCGAAGTCAGCCGGCGCACTTTCGATTTTCGGAAAAATAAAAATGCCAATCGATGTATTTCTTATTGTACACTTGATTTAGCAAAAAAAAATGTATGTACACCCCCTCGTTTTTTTTTTTTAAATAAAAAAAAATAACTTTGTATGGAACTTTGAAACGCCCATATCTCCTTCACTATATCGGATATTTTTATGTACACGGGCTTAAATCATTCTCCTATTTCAAACCATTATTGTACATAGCACTTTTTTTTTAGACCTCCCCCAATTAATAAATCGATAATGAAAATTTGCAAGCGAAATGCTTTACTGTGAAAATCATTATATTACCAAACTATCCCATGATATTTAATATTAACCGTAGTCTGGTTGGCAGAGTTCCCGCCCATAGTTCCAACAGTCGTGAGTTCGAATCCTACCCGGGAAAAACTTTTTTTTTTAATTCACTTATTTTATTTATTTTTCAAAAAAAAAATAACTTTTTTAGAAAAAAAAAAAACTTTTTACAAAAAAAATAAGCACAAAAAAAAATTAACTTTTTTACAAAGAAAAATTAATTTTTTACAAAAAAAAATTAAAATTTTAAAAATAAAAATTTAACTTTTTTAAAAAAAAAAATAAGTTTTTTAGAAAAATTAATTAAAAAAAATTAAAAAAATTAACTTTTTGACAAAAAAAAATTACCTTTTTTACAAAAAAAATAAAGTTTTTTACAAAAAAAATTAACTTTTTTTACAAAAAAAAATAAACTTTTTTACAAACAAAAAAAAAATTTTACAAAAAAAAAATAACTTTTTTACAAAAAAAAAATTAACTTTTTTACAAAGAAAAATTTTTTTTTTTTACAAAAATAAACTTTTTCACAAACATTTTTTTAGAAAAATAAAATAACAAAAAATTAAAATTTTTAACATTAACTTTTTGACAAAAAAAATTAAATTTTTTACAAAAAAAAATAAACTTTTTTACAAAAAAAAATTAACTTTTTTACAAAGAAAAATAAGTTTTTTACAAAAAAAAAAACTTTTTTACAAGAAAAAAATAAACTTTTTTACAAAAAAAAAATAACTTTTTTACAAAAAAAAATAACTTTTTAAAAAAAAAAAACAAAATTTGTACAAAAAAAAAAATAACTCATTCAACAAAAATTAAAAAAAAGTGAATTATTCAATCATTTTGTTATTTTGGTTATTTTATCTTAACTAAAGCGAATTTTGAATTCTGCATAATTTAAAAATATTGTTTACTTCAATCTTAAACTTTTAAATCAAAAATCTGTTTTCGTACACCCCTAGTTAGTTTTTAAATAAATTTTCAAAAAACTTAAAAAACTGAATTTTTCATTCATTTAATTATTCTGGTATTTATTTCTTAACTCAAGCTAATTTTGATGTCTGCATAATTTTTAAATATAATCTACTATAGTTTTAAGCTTTTAAATCAAAAATCTGTTATTGTACACCCCTAGCTAATTTAAAAAAAAAATCAAAAAACTTAAAAGAATGAATTTTTTCATTAATTTTTGTATTTTGGTGATTGTTTCTTAACTAAAGCGAATTTTGAACTCTGCATTATTTTAAAATATTACCTACTTCAATCTTAAACACTTAAATCAAAAATCTGAAATTGTACACCCCTAGTAAATTTTTTTAAAAAAATTTCAAAAAACTTAAAAAAGTGAATTTTTTCATTAATTTTGTTATTTTGGTGATTTTTAAATATTTAATTTTAATTTTAAAATAAATTTTCAAAAAACTGAATTTTGCATTAATTTTGTTATTTTGGTTATTATTTCTTAACTGAAGCGAATTTTGAATTTTGCATAATTTGTAAATATTACTTACTTCAATCTTGAACACTTAAATCAAAAATCTGATATTGTACACCCCTAGTAAATTTTTAAATAAATTTTCCAAAAACTTAAAAAACTGAATTTTTCATTAGTTTTGTTATTCTGGTTATAATTTCTTAACTAAAGCGAATTTTGAACTCTGAATAATTTTAAAACATTACTTACTTCAGTCTTAAGCTATTAAATTAAAAATCTGAAATTGTGCACCCGTAGTTAATTTTTAAATAAATTTTCAAAAAACTTAAAAAACTGATTTTTTTCATTAATTTTGTTATTTTGGTGATTATTTCTTAACTAAAGTGAATTTTGATTTCTGCATAATTTTAAAATATTATCTACATCAATCTTAAACGTTTAAATCAAAAATCTGTTATTGCACACCCCTAGTTAATAAAAAAAAAAAATAAAAAAACTTAAAAAAGTGAATTTTTTCATTAATTTTGTTATTTTGGTTATTATTTCTTAACTAAAGTGAATTTTGAATTCTGCATAATTTAAAATATTATTTACTTCAGTCTTAAACTATTAAATCAAAAATCTGTTTTTGTACACCCCTAATAAATGTTTTACAAAAATTTCAAAAAACTTAAAAAAGTGAATTTTTTCATTAATTTTGTTATTTTGGTGATTTTTTCTTAACTAAAGCGAATTTAGCTTTCTGCATAATTTTAAAATATTATCTATTTCAATCTTAAACTTTTAAATCAAAAATCTGATATTGTACACCACTAGTTAATTAAAAATCAAAAAACTTAAAGAAGTGATTTTTTTCATTAATTTTGTTATTTTGGTGATTATTTCTTAACTAAAGCGAATTTTGCTTTCTCCATAATTCTTAAATATAATCTCAATCTTATGTTTTTAAATCAAAAATCTCTATTTGTATATCCTTAGTTTAGTTTTAAGTCAATTAATGCAAAACTATTAAAAATATATTTTAAAAGTTACTTTTTCATGCATTTTTTTATTTTGGTTATTATTTATTAACCAAAGTGATATTTGAACTCCGAATAAATGTTAAATATTACTAGATTTAATCCTAAATTAAATCAAAAATTTATAAGCATATTGTGAACTCTGCATAAGCTTTAAATATAATATACTTTAATCTTATGTTTTTAAATCAAAAACCTTTAAATTGTTTTTTAATCAACTCGTTCTTCATTTGTCTTTAGTTCGTTGTTCGGTTTTATCTCTTATGTTGGATTTATGGTGGATTTACATGTATCTTCACGTGCAAATATAAAGAAAAGTAGAGCGGGACAGATGTATGCCAAGACTCCGAGCGTATGACAGAGAACCATCAAGAAGATGAACATGTTCGTCTTCATATCTGCATTATGGCACTTCCTATAATCTTCATGCACGAAGATCTTCTGCATTTTGGTGTTCCCTCTCTATCCAACAAATGTTCATTTTAATTTTGCATCCCCTTTTTTTTGCAGAAGTCGGACAAAGATACATTGTAACGAACCGAAGGTGTTGTCGGCAGGGATTCCCGAACTAGAGGCTGTATGGCCTTTTCGAAGGACTAAAAACCTTTAGTTCGTAGCCAAAATCCGAGAGGGTGTAAAGGTAGGTGTGTGTGGAAATGTATGGGTGTATAAATGGAGGTGTGTGGAAATGTAGATAAGAGTAACTGTATGTGGGTGTAGGTATGGTAGTGAGTGTGTAAAGTTAGGGGTGTTGGAATGTAGGTGTGTGTGGGTGTGTTGGTATGACTGTCCGTCGGTGGCTGTCTAACTGAGTAAGAATGCAATGTCGGTACGTGTGTAAACGTGAAAGTGTCTGTCAATGTTGGTATGGGTAACTGTATGTGTGTGTGTGTGTCGAAGGGTGATTCCACTAGGGGGGAAGGTCTAAGGAGTTTGTTGACCCTCTGGAGGATTTGCCCACCCATGTATCCTATGATACCACCATGGCTACCGCGTCCTCCAAAATCGCGCCGTAGCCCCTAACCTGGCATCGTCGTTCTTCAGGCTTACCTAATCCTCATCCTTCTCGTCTTCCTCGTCTGGTCACTACCACCGTTGACCTAGGTGTTTTAGGCCTTCATCTAATGATGATAAAACTCCAACAAGGAGGAACATAACTTCCCACCTAAAATAAAATCTTCAATCTATCATCGAACGCATGAACCACAATATGTCCCCATATGCAATAAAGAATTCAAGATTTTTAAATTAAATATGCAAGATTTATTGTTGGCCAAGGTAAGACAAAATGATAATGTTAGTATAGATTAATATAATTAACAGGAATTTAAAAAAAATTAATTCAAAAAAGTAGGAATTAACGCTAGGTTGGCAACCTTATCTTTAATTTAATTCACTAAAAAAAATTTGTTTATATATATATATAGGTATAATTGTATTGTATTAAATATTTTTTTTTTTTTATTAGTTAGATATATTTGTAGAATTTAAATAGTTGAAAATTTAATAGTTGTAAATTCATTGTACAATAGTAGGTAATTGCATATGTATCTTGATTTGTTATTTATAGTAAAAAAAAAAAAATGTCTGTTACTTGTTCTATTTTGAAGTTTAAATAATAAATTAAAAATTGGTTTAGGTATGATATTGGGTGTTTCTTTTTGTTCAAATTTAATAATTTTAATAATTAATAATTAATATTTAATTGGTATTATTTTATTAATTAAATAATTAATACAAGTATTCATGTATACGCAATCAACCTCGCCACAAACCCAAAACAAAATAAAATAGGGTTCTAATGATGGTAATAGTATACATAGAAACAAGAACAGGAACCACAAACAAGAAAGAAACTTACTTCGTTTACTGAGCTGCCAAGGAGGTGCACCGCATTGGAGTTTATTACGTTGTTGCTGCAATTAGAATTAGTTTATGTTGTTTTTGTTTTGTTTTGAGAGCGTAGGGGTAGAATATGATTACAATTTTTTTTTTCTTTTTGATTTATTTTAGGTAATTTAAATATACACCATGAATTTTTTTTCCTTTTTTTTTGTTATTATAATAATAAATTATTTAACTTTTTTTTCAACTTTTTTCTTAATTTAAAGTTTATAACTAACTTGGCCACACTATAAGATTTTAGTTTTATAATTATTTACAATGGATTATAACTTAGAATTAAACACTTGAACAACACACTTGACACAGAAGGAGGGAAAGGAGGCACACAGAGGAATTAAAAAAAAAAAGGTAGGTATATGGGAACACACTGGACACTTTTTTTCACTAGGGAAATCCGAGGTAGGGTGGTAATTATAGTTCGTAGATAGCAGGTAAGATGTAATTTTTTTTTTTATAGATGTCCACAGGTTCCAGTTGTTAACAGGTAAGTATTTCGCCGGTAAGTATATTGACCATAGTAAATTCTTTTTTTTTGTAGGTATTATAATTTTCTTTTTTTGTCTTTTTCAGGTAAGGTAAGTATTGGTAGGTATGTAGTTCCCCTTTTTTTTTTTTTTTCTTTTGGGGGATTGGTAGATTAGGCTAGTTGATTGGGATAACTGTCATTCGTATTAGCAGACGGGTTTTTATAGGGTAAATTGGGTTTTGTCACAATTGTACTTAGGTTCACTATATAGGTATATAGGTATATGTATAAAATTTGCAGCACGATAGGTAGTGGGCAATTTATAATTGCTTTATTTTATTTATGGGTACAGATAAAATATAATACACGGGATTTATGTAGGTAGTTCACTTTATATAGGTTTACCCCTTTAATGACACTAGATTTTTTTTTTTTCTTCTTTTACGATAGTTTTTGTAGGTTCGTATTATATTAAATTAGGGCACTTTATTCTTCTTTTTTTTTGAGTTTAGCGCGTGATTGACTTTTTTTTTATTTTCCACTGTTCTTTACTTTTTTTTCCGTTTAGTTTTTTACAGAATTATGCTTTTTACTTTTCAACTCGAACTGTCTTGCTATTATCCATCAACTGACTCTTGGCTAATCGCACGAACTTTAATTGCCTAGTCGTGGTATTATAGCTCCGCCCTTTTTCTTGCAGTTTTTATCCTCCTAAAACTACCGGTCCTTAAGCAGCGAAAGTAAGAGTCAGAAAAAAATCACTGACGTCATTCATCAGGCCACCAAAGATCGGCGGTCTTACTTGATCAT